>CM035167.1:112218153-112432213 GCA_020205615.1 Panax quinquefolius
TATGTTTGGACTTGAATTATTGTTGTTCTTCAGTCTTTAAGGATAGTTTTTATGTGTTTATTTGTTATTTTTCAGTTCGAGGCTAAGTAGGGGCATGAAGGGAATTTCTGCATCATCAAGGCCAAATTATAATTTGGCTGCCGTAAAGCCCAGCACCGGGGCGCTGCTTTTAGCACTACACCTAGCGCAGGGGCGTTGAGGCCCAGAAAGAAGTGATCAAGGCGCGTGCGTGGAGAGAAGTTGAGCAGAAAAAGGAATTAAATAGTGAAGAGGTATTTAAGGAAGGAAGAGGTGGCAAAAAGAGAATTAACATCGAGGCGGAGACTAATCGGAGAGCAACAGAGAATTGTAGAAGAGAATTCAAGTTGAAGATTGAAGACCAGAGGATTTCTTTTAGAGTTTCTTCTTCTTCTCTGTTTCAATTTTGTAATTCTATTAAGATGATTTTTATGGGATTTTTAGTTTTCTTTTTTAGTATGAACTAACTTTTTAATTAAGACTACAAATTGAACCTTTTATGTTTACAAATTGATTATTCAGTTTAATATAGTTATTTCATTCATTGAATTGTTTATCATGTTTTGTGTTTATTGATTAATTATTTGGCCAATAATTATTATGTTACACTAGATAGATTTGGTTGATGAAATCTAGGGTTAGAACTGAACGTGATAACATGTATGCTTAATTATTTGCATGAGATAAATAATTAGGGTTGTGAATTAAATAGGAATATCTCTTTTCACTGCATGTAACAGTTGGGAATTGGTACTTAATGAATTTAATTATATTATTTTTCATAGGAATATCACATAATTAATTGAATTAAATAATTGTTAATTTGACCACTTGGAAAAGGGCTTTTAACGGTCAGAATTCATGTTAACAATCCAGGTGAATTAATAACTGGAGTAATTGGATAATTGGTTCGTATTACATAATTGGGAAGATTGTACTCTTAACTTTTATTTATTTGAATCAATTTTCAGAGTAAGGCAATTTTAGTTAGTTAATTTTAGTTTTCTTAATTAGAAAATCACACATTGCAGTTGTTTAAATAAAATTGAATTGATATAGTACTAGTAGTTGGAGTTTATTAATTGGAATTCCTTGTGGGTACGACACTTTACTTCACCATTTTATTACTTGCTGACTGTGTATGCTTGCACAATTAATCGATTGTGAAATCGATCAACAAGTTTTGGGCGCCGTTGCCAAGGAATTCTTTATTAATATTAATTCCATATTAGTTATAATCAATTCGGTCTTAATTTAAACGTTATTTACTTATTTTTCCTTCTTGTGCTTGCAGAAATTCTTTGTTAGTGTATGCACACTAGATCAAAGGGTAAATAGGAACGTTTGCCTTACGCAGACGATATTGAAAGAAAGTTCCGAAAATTACGGTTGACTAATGAGGTTATACCATTGGTAGAAGAACTAGCAGCAGAAGAAATTCCATAAGTCATGGCAGAGGAAGAACAAAAATCACTCAGGGATTATGCCATGCCGACAGTGACAGACATACAGTCCAATATTCAGAGGTCGGCGATTAATGAAAACAATTTTGTGATGAAACTGGGAATGATACAGATGTTACAAAATACAGTCCAATGTGGGGATAGTTTGACTGATGATCCAAACGAGCATATCTTAAGTTTCTTGTAAATATTCAACACCTTAAAATTCAATAATGTTTCAGAAGACACAATAAGGTTGAGGTTGTTTTCGTTCACATTGCGGGATAAAGCTCGAAGTTGGTTACACTCATTGCCACTAGGTTCAATCACAGCTTGGGATGATTTAGCTCAAAAATTCTTAGCTAAATTTTTCCCACCAGCGAAGTCGACAAAACTACGGAATGATATTCATACGTTTGCACAATTCTACTCAGAAACATTATATGAGGCATGAGAAAGATTTAAGGATATGCTCCGCAAATGTCCACATCACGGAATTCAACAGTGGATGCAGGTTGGAATATTTTATGATGGGTTGCATGAGTCCACACGAGCTAGTATTGATGCAGCAGCAGGCGGAATGAATATTGCAAACAGTTTTGATGAGGAATATCAATTGTTAGAGACGATGGCCAACAACAAATATCAGTGGCCAATGACCAGGTCTAATCCCCCAAAAACACCAGGAAAGCTCGAACTAGATGCAGTGATAGCTTTGACAGCACATGTATCAATGTTAACTAAGAAGATTGAAACATGGGGCCCACCATCAGTACCACAAGTAGAAATAGTTTGTGAGTTGTGTGCTGGGAGTCATGCTACATATCAATGTGCCATCAATGCTGAATCGGCTCTGTGACAACCTGAAAATTTATAAAATCTTGAATGATTAGAATAAAGGTTAAAGAATAAAACCTAGATAAAAATTTGAGGATTTATTTAAAATTTTTAAGAAGAACCTATATGGTTTCTTAATTGAATGAGAATAAATAAATATGGGTTACAAAATTCCAAAACCCTAGAAATGAATTAATATGTACTTGAAGGAATATTAAGATTAAGGTATTACGATACCTGTAAATTCAATGTGAACTGAATAGTCTAAGAAATGTTATATAAGTACATATGGAAATTTTATTAAGGAGATAAGATTTTACATAAAGAAAAGCTATGAGGTTAAATGAAGATGAGTATATGTATAGAAATATATATACTTAGTAAGGTGCTATATATATTTTAGCAAGAGGAATGATGAATTAAGTTAATGATATAAGGATCAAGATAAAACTATGTTAGTAATTAACATAGCTCGAACGTTGGCCTTGACTGGCAAATAAGAAATTGAAGAAGTATAAAGTCGTTAGTTAATATGATTAGCAATAAGAAGGGAGTAATTTAAAAATCAAAATTTGAGTTAGAGATAGAATTTTGAAGCACGGACTGCTCGGTTGCGTCCGGAACGTTAAGTTTAGCCAGAAAGGATAATTAACACAAAATGTGTAAAGGTTGAATTTTGGTCAAAGTCAATAGTTGACTTTTTATAGAGAAAAGTCAAAATTGAGTTAGAAATGAAATATGTTATGATTATGTGAATTATGTATGTGATTAAATAAATATACATTATATAATGTGAATATATTTATTTTGTATATAAAAGTGAATTAAGAATTAAGTTATGTAACCTAATATATATTAGGTGTGATAATTAAATAACCTAAGAGGTTATAATATGGTAGAATATTAGTATTTATAATATATATACTAACATTAAGAGATTTATTTTATATATCTCAATTAATTAATTTATAACCTAATTATAGCAAGTCTAATTGGGTTAAGGAAATAAATATTCACGAGTAAGGATTTATGTTATAATTGAGGAAATGAAAACCTTAATTACATAATTAGGGAATGGTAATACTAAGAGTGTTGGACTATGTAAATTTTATATGGCCCAAAGGATTAAATTTTAAAAGTCCAAGAGAACAAATAAGATGGCCCAAACATGTTAAGTAGAAAGCCCAAAATAATTAAAAGAGTGGACCAACTTTTAGCCCAAGTGGGAGAGGACTTTTTGGATATTTAGTTAATCAAATAAAGCATAAAAGGAAACCAATTTTGGGCAAGAATAAGGCCACATGGCTGGAGGTTGAGAGAAGTAAAGGGAGGAGGAAAAATGTAATGATTGCTTACTTTATTAGGTGACTAACTCCTCATATGTGTCATTTGGTTAATTCACCAACATTCTTGTACATTCTTGCAAACAACCACTAAGTAAGTGAGAGAGACAAAGAGATGAGAATGTGGGGAAATGTATTACATATACATATTATATCTATACATTTTTTACTACAACAAAAATCTAAGTCTTACCTTTTTCATTTCATTTTATTTTCTAGCATATACTAAAGAAAGAAAGAGAGAGACTAGAGAAGAAAGAAAGAGAGAGACTAGAGAAGAGAGAGGAGAGAGACGGATGGAATTAGGGAGAAAGAGAAGAGAAGACTTTGATCTTCATGCACCCAAGATCCATCTCATAGTTTTTTTGAAGGAGAAAGAAAATCAAGCAAAGGTATAAACTCTTTTTAGTTTATATAATTTTATTTTGATTACTCATAATCAAACCTTGAATCTATATTTCTAAACTCAAAAACTATGGGTATACATGTTAATGAGTGTTTTATGTTTAGATCTACCCATATTGGATGTTGATTTGGTTGGAATAAAAAGGAATAGAAAAATAGAATTTTCCGGAAAGCTTAAACTTGAAAGTGTGATCTAGCTTTTGATTTTTGAAATCTATGATGGATATTTGTGATTTATTTTTTTGGGATAGTAGATCTATGTATTAAGGATAAAACCCCTTTGGAATCACTCAATTAGGTTGAAAAATGAGCAAGTTATGGAATTTATTCCAAACTACTCAAAGCTAAGAAAACTGTTAGAACAACAGTGTTTACCAGCCACTTCCGGGATAATTTCGAGGAGCTTAACATGTCCAAATATGGATTGTAATAGATGAAAATTGTATATTAGAAAGATACGAATCCAACAAAATTCACGGATTGTTAATAGGAGTTATAGATCTCATTTTATTTAAGTTTTACCAAAGGACTCCAAAACTGTAAATGGCCATTTCGCTACTGCCAAAAATTTTAAAATAGCTGTTTTGGCAACTTAATTTGTGGGAAAAATTTTGGACTTTTGGGACATGAATATATATGGTATTAAGTACCTCCTGTCCAAAAATGAGCTCATTCTGACCTAAAATGACCAAGTTATGACCATTTTAATTTCTGTGATTTTTCGACGAAAACGACTATAACCAGAGTTCTATAACTTCGATGGCCACGAAAATTAAACCGAACTGTCATGTTAACACATATAAGATTATGCCAAGAGATGGGAATTTTTGGAGTTGAGCATGATGGGGCTAAATTCTTAAGCCAAGCACTAAAAGTGATTTTTGAAAAATACCAAAGGAAGTTGGAAAATTATGAAAAAATACTTTTTGTGTATGGAATATATGTAATTGTGTTTGGACAAAAGATAGAAAAATAATAAGTTGTTTTAGTATTTTCGTGTAAAGGATATGAAATCTAGCTTGCTGGATTGGAAAATCTGATGAATCCAGCTTGCTGGATTGAAAAGAAGGTTACTGAATTGAATATATGTTGAATCCAGTTTGCTGGATTGCAGTTAGGTTTGCTGAATTGACCATCTAGGTTACTGGATTTGGAATCCAGCTTGCTGGTTTGGTATTTGACTTATTAAAGTGTTAAATCATAATATATATGATATAGTGATTAAAGAATTATCAAATGATGATAATAATAATAATGTTGTAAGGTGTTATCTAATATTTGATTAAGTGTTAGATAATCTATGTATAAAGTAATAGTATTATGAGCTAACAGTATGTTATGCTAATTAAAAGATCAAACTTATAATTGATAGGTCTTTCATAAGAGATTACATTATATGCTTAGCGGTAATGTTGATTCAGAGTAAGTTTTCCTAACTCAAACTTGAGTTGTATGTTCAAAGCATGTTAGTGAATAGTTGTTGTTGATTATTCACGTCTATATTGATTATTGATTCGCACGATGTGCATATTGTAAATGTTCATCAGGTATGAAAGGCTGATCAGCTTCATTACCATTTGGTTCAGTTAATTTGTTCATGTTTATGCTTGACCATTCATTTTTATTGACTTGGTCATTCAGCTAAGAAAATTTGTTCATGCTCTTTCACAATATTTATATTGTTGAAAGTTAACTAGCTTATTGTTCAATTCTTTCAATCATGATATATCCTCAAATAAATTTAAACTTGCTGGGCAAATTTGTTGCTCACCCTTGCTATATCATGATAAAATTTTCAGATTTAGAGGAAATCTCGAGTAAAGACAAAAGTAAAGGCAAAGTGCAAGACTAAATTATGGTGCAGTTAGATTTATTAAATCTTCTGATGAAAATAGTATTGTAAATATTTAAGATATTGAATGTATGTATTAGTTATGGTTGTAGACCTTGGGAATGATGTGTAAAAGTTTAATGTATAAACAATTTATGTTTATATCTTCCGTAATAATTATAGAATTAGTATACCAGATTAAGTGGTAAAAAGTACTTGGATTGGGGATGCTACAGTGGTATCAAAGTCATCGGTTATAAACCTTAGGTAGGTGTACCTTAGGCTATAACCGTAAAGATGAGGATACAGAATAAACTGAAATAGAGTTTAATTTGTTAAGTGACGAATTTGGAAAATTCATTATTTAGTAAATAAGATTCAAAGAAGAATCTTGAAAAGTTATAAAGATAAGAATCCGGAGTTACCTGACTCCTGTAATAAAAATGAAAAGTGATAATAAATAGACAAAGTCTATAAGATGAAAAGTGTAAAATCATAATATTATATGATTAAAGGAAAAGAAGATCATAAAATAAAACGATCATAATACGGTTATAATATGAGATCACAACGTGATCTGATAAGGTCATAGCAGGAGAAGGATCAATCAAACGATTGAAAACTTTATAACAGAATTGTTGTACGACAGTTGTACTATGAAATTGTACTATGAAAACTCATGAAAGAGTTATGAATTATAAATATAGATTAAATGAAATTCGTATGGAGAAAGTATGGAACTAGGATTATGTGGGATTTCAATTGAGGACTCATGTCAACAGCTGAGTTGTATGATTCTTTGTATGGGCGGGGAATTTGTACTTGGTTTTAGAATCACTTAGCTTCCTAATCGATATAGTGGTTAAGTTGACCAATTCTTTGTATGGGCGGGGAATTGTCTGCTTAGCTTCCTATGTTGATTAGTGGCCAAGTTTGGTTTGACAACCACTTAGTTTCTGGTACTGATAATCATTGAAATGTCTGTGTCGCGCTATTTGCTATATATCTGTTGAGAAGGTGATTCTTTTCTCAGGTGTATAACAGATAGGTAGGGTATAGGTAGAGAATATAAGGTTAAGTATGAGTTCTTAAAACTCATACTTATGGTACGTTCATGACTCATAATTATATGAAATGTTTATGAACCCCTCATCAAATGGACGCCAAAGGTCTGGCTAGGACAAGTTCTTAAACTCATATGATTATGGAAAGTTCTTGAACTCATAATGTGTGGTAAGTTTGATGAACTGGGTATAGTTATGTGTGAATAGAGAATTGAAGATGATAGAAATAGATAGATTTATTAAGCAATGGATCAGTAGAGAAAGTGAAGTTGATGGTGGAAGCATAGGTATTCCAAATCTTCTAGCTATGCTAGACTTCGAAGTTTTTTACATCAAGCTAAAAACGCACTAGGTGCTTTTTGGATAATGAATTTTATTCTCAACTCCTGGTGACCATTGTGTATGAGTAGACTTCGGGCCACCGACACATCGTTACCTGTTGAGATGATAAAACTGAATTGCAATTATTTTTGAACGGTTTAAAGAATAGTCTATGCTAATTGATTCGGCTAGACAAAAATGATTTGAATTATCAAAATGTATTTTTTTATATCATCAATGTATCATGGAACCTGATGCAGAATGATAAAAATAATGGAGTTATCAATGCAGAATTACTTAGTGTGGTATGTGATCTAAGGATCGTCAGCCCACTATGGAATGATGTAGTATGACAAAGTCACAAAATGAGGGAATCCTCAAACGGACTATAAATACAGTGCGATATCATGACGTCATAAAATGATTTTAAGAATTCTAAAGATAAGTTATTGCCAACTAAATGTGGCTAGCAATGTTTCGATTGAAATTCGAATTATTTGATATGCGTCTAAGCTATTTGATTCAGCTAGACAAATGTTTATGAAAAATTCAAAGTATTTTTGAGAAGTTATCCTGAACCAAATTGTTTTGGTGCGGAATCCTATGATAAGACTGAGGTGAACTATGTTGTTTGGATAAAATAATCCAATCTAGTAGCGTAAATATTCGCTAAACATGATTGATACGTTATGCATGACGTACGTGTATGATAGGCTAATCACCTAAAGTACTAGCAACGGTAGTTTACCTTCTTTGTGATTGTAAACATACCTAGTAATTTATTGTTTTGCGATATAAATATCGTTAAAACTACGTGTTCATGGTCTATATGACCCCTCAGCATGATTTGAAAAGTTTTAACTCCTTAGACTGAAGCCATGGAAGAATGTGATAGTAGCAGAACTCCTCATAGTAGGAAGCAAGATGTACTCATTAAATTGAGCATGAAATCAAGTAAAGGTTAAATTGAAAACCTAGTTTTGATGAATAAAAGGAGTGGTGATAAATAGACTGTAATTTCGAGGACGAAATTCTTAGAAGAAGGGGTGAATGTGAAAACCTGAAAATTTATAAAATCTTAAATGATTAGAAAAAAGGTTAAAGAATAAAACCTAGATGAAAATTTGAGGATTTATTTAGAAATTTTAAGAAGAACCTATATGGTTTCTTAATTGAATGAGAATAAATAAATATGGGTTACAAAATTTCAAAACCCTAGAAATGAATTAATATGTACTTGAAGGAATATCAAGATTAAGGTATTACGATACCTGTAAATTCAATGTGAACTGAATAGTCTAAGAAATGTTAAATAAGTACATATGGAAATTTTATTAAGGAGATAAGATTTTGCATAAAGAAAAGCTATGAGGTTAAATGAAGATGAGTATATGTATAGAAATATATATATAATTAGTAAGGTGCTATATATATTTTAGCAAGAGGAATGATGAATTAAGTTAATGATATAAGGATCAAGATAAAACTATGTTAGTAATTAACATAGCTCGAACGTTGGCCTTGACTGGCAAATAAGAAATTGAAGAAGTATAAAGTCGTTAGTTAATACGATTAGCAATAAGAAGGGAGTAATTTAAAAATCAAAATTTGAGATAGAGATAGAATTTTGAAGCACGGACTGCTCGGTTGCGTCCGGAACGTTAAGTTTAGCCAGAAAGGACAATTAACAAAAAATGTGTAAAGGTTGACTTTTGGTCAAAGTCAATAGTTGACTTTTTATGGACAAAAGTCAAAATTGAGTTAGAAATAAAATATGTTATGATTATGTGAATTATGTATGTGATTAAATAAATATACATTATATAATGTGAATACATTTATTTTGTATATAAAAGTGAATTAAGAATTAAGTTATGTAACCTAATATATATTAGGTGTGATAATTAAATAACCTAAGAGGTTATAATATGGTAGAATATTAGTATTTATAATATATATACTAACATTAAGAGATTTATTTTATATATCTCAATTAATTAATTTATAACCTAATTATAGCAAGTCTAATTGGGTTAAGGAAATAAATATTCACGAGTAAGGATTTATGTTATAATTGAGGAAATGAAAACCCTAATTGCATAATTAGGGAATGGTAATAGTAAGAGTGTTGGACTATGTAAATTTTATATGGCCCAAAGGATTAAATTTTAAAAGTCCAAGAGAACAAATAAGATGGCCCAAACATGTTAAGTAAAAAGCCCAAAAGAATTAAAAGAGTGGCCCAACTTTTAGCCCAAGTGGGAGAGGACTTTTTGAACATTTAGTTAATCAAATAAAGCATAAAAGGAAACCAATTTTGGGCAAGAATAAGGCCACATGGCTGGAGGTTGAGAGAAGTAAAGGGAGGAGGAAAAATGTAATGATTGCTTACTTTATTAGGTGACTAACTCCTCATATGTGTCATTTGGTTAATTCACCAACATTCTTGTACATTCTTGCAAACAACCACTAAGTAAGTGAGAGAGACAAAGAGATGAGAATGTGGGGAAATGTATTACATATACATATTATATCTATACATTTTTTACTACAACAAAAATCTAAGTCTTACCTTTTTCATTTCATTTTATTTTCTAGCATATACTAAAGAAAGAAAGAGAGAGACTAGAGAAGAAAGAAAGAGAGAGACTAGAGAAGAGAGAGGAGAGAGACGGATGGAATAAGGGAGCAAGAGAAGAGAAGATTTTGATCTTCATGCACCCAAGATACATCTCATAGTTTTTTTGAAGGAGAAAGAAAATCAAACAAAGGTATAAACTCTATTTAGTTTATATAATTTTATTTTGATTACTCATAATCAAACCTTGAATCTATGTTTCTAAACTCAAAAACTATGAGTATCCATGTTGATGAGTGTTTTATGTTTAGATCTACTCATATTGGGTGTTGATTTAGTTGGAATCAAAAGGAATAGAAAATAGAATTTTCTGGAAAGCTTAAACTTGAAAGTGTGATCTAGCTTTTGATTTTTGAAATCTATGATGGATATTTGTGATTTATTTTCTTGGGATAATAGATCTATTTATTAAGGATAAAACCCCTTTGGAATCACTCAATTAGGTTGAAAAATGAGCAAGTTATGGAATTTATCACAAACTAGTCAAAGCTAAGAAAACTGTTAGAACAACAATTTTTACCAGCCACTTCCGGGCTAATTTCCGGGAGCTTAACATGTCCAAATATGGATTGTGATATATGAAAATTGTATATTGGAAAGATAGAAATCCAAAAAAATAGACGGATCGTTAATTGGAGTTATAAATCTCATTTTATTTAAGTTTTACCAAAAGACTCCAAAACTGTAAATGGTCATTTCGCTACTGCCCAAAATTTTAAAATGGCTGTTTCGGCAACTTAATTTGTGAGAAAAATTCTGGACTTTTGGGACATTAAAATATATGGTATTAAGTACCTCCTGTCCAAAAATGAGCTCATTCTGACTTAAAATGACCAAGTTATGACCATTTCAATTTCTGTGATTTTCTAACGAAAATGACTATAACCGGAGTTCTATAACTCCGATGGCCATGAAATTTAAACTGGAGTGTCACGTTAACACGTATAAGATTATGCCAAGAGATGGGAATTTTTGGAGTTGAGCATGATGGGGCTAAATTCTTAAGCCAAGCACTGAAAGTTATTTTTGAAAAATACCAAAGGAAGTTGAAAAATTATGGAAAAATACTTTTTGTGTATAGAATATATGTAATTGTGTTTGGACAAAAGATAGAAAAATAATAAGTTGTTTTAGTATTTTCGTGTAAAGGATATGAAATCCAGCTTGCTGGATTGGAAAATCTGATGAATCCAGCTTGCTGGATTGAAAAGAAGGTTACTGAATTGAATAAATGTTGAATCCAGTTTGCTGGATTACAATCTAGTTGCTGTATTTGGAATCCAGTTTGCTGGATTGCAGTTAGGTTTGCTGAATTGACCATCTAGGTTACTGGATTTGGAATCCAGCTTGCTGGATTTGAAATCCAGGTTCCTGGTTTGTTATTTGACTTATTAAAGTGTTAAATAATAATTTATATGATATAGTGATTAAAGAATTATCAAATGATGATAATAATACTAATGTTGTAAGGTGTTATCTAATATTTGATTAAGTGTTAGATAATCTATGTATAAAGTAATAGTATTACGAGCTAACAGGTATTTTATGCTAATTAAAAGATCAAACTTATAATTGATGGGTCTTTCATAAGAGATTAAATTATATTGCTTAGCGGTAATCAGCGGTTCAGGCAAGTTTCCCTAACTCAAACTTGAGTTGTATGTTCAAAGCATGTTAGTGAATAGTTGTTGTTGATTATTCACGTCTATATTGATTATTGATTCGCACGTTGTGCATATTGTAAATGTTCATCAGGTATGAAAGGCTGATCAGCTTCATTACCATTTGGTTCAGTTAATTTGTTCATGTTTATGCTTGACCATTCATTTTTATTGACTTGGTCGTTCAGCTAAGAAAATTTGTTCATGCTCTTTCACAATGTTTATATTATTGAAAGTTAACTAGCTTATTGTTCAATTCTTTCAATTATGATATATCCTCAAATAAATTTAAACTTGCTGGGCAAATTTGTTGCTCACCCTTGCTATATCATGATAAAAATTTTAGATTTAGAGGAAAGCTCGAGTAAAGACAAAAGTAAAGGCAAAGTGCAAGACTAAATTATGGTGCGATTAGATTTATTAAATCTTCGATTTAAAATAGTATTGTAAATATTTAAGATATTGAATGTATGTATTAGTTAAGGTTGTAGACCCTGGGAATGATGTGTAAAAGTTTAATGTATAAACAATTTATGTTTATATCTTTCGCAATAATTATAGAATTAGTATACCAGATTCGTGGTAAAAAGTACCCGGATTTGGGGATGCTACAGGCTCAATTTATGGGAAGTTATAATAGACCAGCACAGCCTTATCAATATCAGAATGCATACAACCCGGGGTGGAGAAATCATCCGGGATTTTCATGGAGTACTAATCAAGCTCAAGCTCCTAGACCTCAAAATCCACCCGGATTTCAGAATCAGACTCAACAATAGCCAGAGAGGAAAACAAATTTAGAAGAAGCCTTGGCCAAAATTATTGTAGCTACCGACAAGAGGATGAGCGAGCAAGATAAATTGTTAAGTCAGGTAGATATAAATGTGAAAAGTCAAGTCGTGTCAAAAAAGAATTTGGAGAATCAAATGGGTCTGATAGCGCATGCTTTGAACAGCCGTCCACAAGGATCACTCCCCAGTGACACTGAGATCAATCCTGGCAGAGATGAACATTGCAAAGCCGTAACTTTACGAAGTGGAAAGGTCCTGCAAGAGACAGTTAAGGATAAGGACAAAATGGATGAAGTAATTTTAGAAAAAGAGGAAGTCTTAGAAACAGACAACCGACAGGATGTGGAGGTAGAGAAGAACGCACCTGAACAAAGTTCTACACTGCCCCCCATACTATATCCGCAGAGATTTCAGAAATCAAAGTTAGATAAGCAGTTTTCACGATTCCTGGATATTTTCAAAAAGTTACATATCAACATACCATTTGTAGAAGCCCTGGAACAGATGCCTAGTTACGCCAAGTTCATGAAAAAGGTTTTGTCGAAGAAAAGGAAATTGGGTGAGTTTGAGACAGTGGCATTAACCGAAGAGTGCAGCGTAATTATACAGAATAAATTACCACCAAAGTTAAAAGATCCAGGTAGTTTACTATCCCATGCGAGATTGGTAACCAATTTTCGAGAAGAGTGTTGTGTGATTTGGGGGCTAGAATAAACTTGATGCCGCTATCCGTCTACACCCAGTTCAGACTTAAAGCACTAAAACTGATAAATATCAGCTTGCAGTTGGCAAATAGATCAGTTATATATCCAAGAGGTATTTTGGAAGACGTTTTGGTAAAGGTTGATAAATTTATCTTTCTGACGAATTTTATTATCTTGGATTATGAAGTAGATAAGAAAATTCCCATCATCCTCAGGCGACCATTCTTAGCAACGGGGAGAACTTTGATAGACGTACAAAAAGGTAAATTAACAATGCGAGTTAAAGACCAAGAGGTAACCTTTAATGTATTCAAGTCCATACGATTCTTGAAAGAAAAGGGTGAATGTCTGCAGGTAGACGTCATGGAAGAAATAGTGAATCACAAACTCAGCGGAAGTCATTTTGATGATCCACTAGAATCTGTTTTGATCGAAATGGTCGACTACGATAATGAGGAAGAGATAGGTTATGTCAAATGGTTAGATGCATTACCAGTTTCCAAGAAGTTCAAACAATCGTTCGACACCCTTGACCGGCCTGAAGCGGAAGGGAAAAAGTTTAATCCATCAATAGAAGAGCCATCAGTGCTGGAGTTAAAACCTCTACCGTCTCATCTGAAGTATACCTATTTGGGAAACTCTGACACCTTAACGGTTATTGTATCGGCAGATTGGACTGACACTCAAAATGAAAAACTGTTAAGGGTATTATGAGAGTATAAAACAGCAATTGGATGGACTATAGCGGATATTCGGGGAATTAGTCCATCATTTTGTATGCACGAGATTTTACTGGAAGAAGGAGAAAAACCAACCATTAAGCAACAAAGAAGGTTGAATCCCATTATGAAGGAAGTGGTTAAGAAAGAGATCATAAAATGGTTGGATGCAGGTATTATCTATCAAATCTCAAAAAATTCTTGGGTAAGTCCTATACAGTGTGTACCAAAAAAAGGGGGAATGAATGTGGTTAAAAACAAAACTAATGAGCTCATCCCCACTAGAATAGTTACAGGCTGGAGAGTATGCATGGATTACCGCAAACTGAACAAAGCCACGTGCAAGGATCATTTTCCATTGCCATTCATTGATCAAATGTTGGATAGGTTAGCGGGGCATCAATTTTATTGTTTGTTGGATGGATACTCCGGTTACAATCAGATTGTCATAGCGCCGGAGGATCAAGAAAAAACCACATTCACATGTCCTTATGGTACGTTTGCATTTCGGCGTATATCTTTTGGTTTGTGCAATGCTCTGACAACTTTTCAACGGTGTATGATGGTTATCTTCTCGGATATGGTAGAACATAACTTGAAAGTTTTTATGGATGATTTTTCCATATTTGGTGATAGTTTTGATTTATGCCTGAAGAATCTGGTTTTAGTTTTGAAGCACTGTGTGGAGACGAATCTAGTTCTCAACTAGGAAAAATGTAACTTCATGGTACAAGAAGGGATAATCCTGGGGCATAAGGTTTTAGTAGTAGGGCTAGAGGTCGATAAAGCTAAAATCGAAACGATTGAGAAGCTACCTCCACCAACATCTATCGAGGGAATAAGGAGTTTCTTAGGACATGCGGGTTTTTATAGACGATTCATTAAAGATTTCTCCAGAATTTTGAAACTCTTGTGTTCACTCTTGGAGAAAGATGTGTCGTTTAAGATGGACCAGTTGTGCTTAGACGCTTTTGAAGTATTAAAAAAGAAATTGGTCACAACTCCAATCATAGTGGCTCCCGACTAGACTTTACCATTTTAGCTTATGTGCGATGCCAGTGACTACGCGGTTGGAGCAGTATTGGGACAACGACGAGATAAAAATTTTCATACTATATACTACTCCAGGAAGACGTTGATGGATGCTCAGTTGAACTATATTACCACTGAAAAAGAATTACTTGCGGTAGTATTTACTTTCGACAAATTTAGGGTGTATCTAATGAGGACCAAGGTAATCATCTACACTGATCATTCTGCAATAAAGTATTTGATTGAGAAGAAGGATGCCAAACTAAGGTTAATTTGGTGGGTGCTTTTACTTTAAGAGTTCGATTTGGAGATCCGAGATAGAAAAGGTACCGAAAACCAAGTGGCAGATCATCTTCCGCGATTGGAAAATGCAGAGATTCAGAAAAAAGATGAAGTCATGATTAATGAGATGTTTCCCGATGAACAACTTCTTCAAGTTACAATGACAGTACCATGGTATGCAGATTATGTGAATTATCTGGTTAGTAATGTGCTACCTCCATATTTGAATTCTGAACAACAGAAAAAGTTCATCCATGATGTCCGACATTATTTTTGGGAAGAACCTTTTCTGTTCAAGACTTGTGCAGATCAAATGATTCAGCGATGTGTGCCACATGAGGATATGGATAGTATAATAAGTCATTGCCACTCATCAAATTACGGAGGTCATTACGCAGGTGATAGGACAGCAGCCAAAGTGTTGCAGTTAGGATTTTTATGGCCTACCTTGTTTAAAGACGCATATCTCTACGTGTTGAAGTGTGATCGGTGCCAACGAGTTGGTAATATCTCAAAATGCAATGAAATGCCGCTTTACACAATTCTTGAGGTTGAGTTATTTGATGCGTGGGGAATTGACTTCATGCGACCCTTCCCATCATCCTTCAATAATCTGTACATACTATTGGCGATAGATTATGTTTCAAAATGGGTAGAAGCCGCTGCATTACCCACTAACGATGCCAATGTGGTAGGGTTCCTGAGAAAGAATATTTTCACACGATATGGTACATTGAGAGCGATAATTAGTGATGAGGGAACTCATTTTTGTAACAAACAATTCACCAAATTGCTCACCAAATATGGGGTCAGACACAAGATTGCCGCAACATATCATCCCCAAACAAATGGTCAAGCAGAAGTCTCGAATCGGCAAGTTAAGCGAATTTTGGAGAAAGTTGTAAACCCGTCACGTAAAGATTGGGCAATGCAATTAGATGATGCCTTATGGGCATATCGAACAACTTACAAGAACCCTATCGGAATGTCACCTTATAGGATGGTTAATGGAAAAGCATGTCATCTTCCGGTAGAATTATAACATAACGCGTACTGGGCCATTCGTAAGCTAAATTTTAACGTACAAGCATCTGGAGAGAAACGATTACTACTGCTAAATGAGATGGAAGAATTCCAGCACAACGCTTATGAGAATGCCAAATTGTATAAAGAAAAATTCAAGACATTGCACGATAAGAAAATCCTCGATCGGAAATTCGAACCAGGACAAAAAGTATTGTTATTCAATTCTAGACTGCGGTTATTTTCTGGTAAATTGAAATCCCAGTGGTCAGTCTCTTTTGTGGTTGTATCTGTCGCTCCACACGGAGCTGTTGAAGTAGAAGAACCAAATGCGAAGCGAACAATCACTACAAAAAAATGGTGATTTTGCAACAAACAATTTTCGTTGCTAAATGTGCAAAATTTCGTTGCCAAATGCCATTTGCAACGATTTTTCGGTCGTTAGACATTTCGTTGTGCAATAAGTGTTGCTAATTGTCTAGCAACGATTTTTTTTCGTTGCAGAAAGTAATATATTTCGCAACGAAATTTTGTTTTCGTGTAAAATCATAAATCATTTAGCAATGAAATATTTTGTAGCAAATTTATTAAGAAATTGTTACTGAAAAATAATTTTTTTCAAAATACGCCTAATTGGCAACGAAAAGAATCTTTTTATTTTCCAACGAAGATAAATTTTTTTGCTTTTGATATACATTTACCAACGAAATTTGTCGTTACTGAACAATATAGAAATTGTTGCCTTAATTGGTTTTCGTTACTAATTGTGTACTTTTTAGTAACGATGTTTGTTGCTAAATGTAAAAAATAAACAAGTTATATATTAATTTGCAACAAAATTTTGCGTTGCAGTTGGTTTTTTATGGATAATTATGATGAATTAACAACGATAATATTCGAAGGTGATTGTTTTTAGAGAGCAACAAAAGTTATTGTCAATTAGCAACGACCCTATACGTTATCGTTTACTTGTCATGTGCAACAAAAATTGTTATGATTTGCAACGATATAAATATTGTCTTTTCTTTTGTTATGTAACGAATGTCACAATTATTTTATAAACAAAAAAATTTATGTCTCAATAACCCTATAACAAATTATGATAAAAATACAAAAAAACTAAAATATTATTAATTAAAAAAAATAATCTGATACATGATCATTCATCATCTTTACAATCAAACTTCGTACGACTGAAAACTACAAAGTCCATCTTAGTTGACACTATCTGCCATCAAGAGGTTACTAGTTCCATATATCTTCGATACCCCTTGCCGCTTCCCATCGGGTTACAAGAGTGCAAAGTACCCAGTAGCTTTAAATTATCCAATACAATCTCAGCGCCCCCGTGCTAATGACTCCCTTCGAAGCTGCTGCTCAGTGCCCCAGTGCCCAATCACGCTTAAAACCCAGTGCTCTGGCAGTGGGGTCAGGTTTGGAAATTAAAACAGAGTTATAAGCCCCTTCAGGTTCATACTCCTTAGTCCATTTAACTTCTTCAAACCACTTACACACGTTCTACCCCTTTAATTTTTTTGGTAATTGCTCCGTTCCGTATCATGTTAAATAGACTGAATGCTTCTTGATACATCATACATTAATCTCTCTCTACTTGACTTTAGTCTATTCCTTCTAGATCCAAGGTATGTCTTCCACTCCATCTAAATCTAAGATGCTTAATCCTCTAATTCTTGTTGTTCTGTTGCTTTTCATACATAGTAGGACATAGAGATTGAATCTCATGAATATTCCCATATGCATATGATTTTGCATAATATATCATAAAGTGTACCAGATAGTGTTAGTTCCTAGAGGCACAATAATTATCTAGAAGGGGGGTTGAATAGATATATTTTAAAATTTCTTTTACAAAATACTTGTCAGATTTGATAATGATTTAAGTACATCGGAATTTGAGATTTGTTTATTTTCCCTTTAAGATAAAGTGAGTTGATAGAATATAAACAGTTATAGCAGATATGACAGTTATGGCAAGAATATAAGAGACATAGTGTTTTAAGTGGTTTAGAGCACTCAAAGCTCCTAGTCCACTCTTCTACTCCTTGAGTAGAAAATCCACTAAGGATATCTTTACAATCTTTGAATCTCACAGATTCCATCAAGACCAGTAGTCTTGGAACTTCTTAGTTCACTTTAGAACTCTTCAAGTCCAGCAGACTTGGTACTTCACAGTTCACTTACTTCAAGTCCTTCTGACTTAGAACTTCTTACTTCACTTAAAGATAGTTAAGTTCATGAATGGTACTACTCAGTTGCCATTAAGCTTGTGTTCAAAATAACGGAGTAGCTAAGCAAGCTTTCTTTTTAGATCGTAGAGTTGAGTGTTCTTCAGCATTTCGTTGTATGTTTACTTGATTCTTGCCTTTGCTTATATTTTGCATATATGATGCCTTTGAAATATATCCATTTGAAGACATCCTTTGAAGCATTAATTGTATTTGACATTTTTGAGCACTGATGGTGACTTTCTGGAAATCTTCGCTCTAGCCGTCTGGCCCACAGATGTAGAACCCCCAAATTCGGGTACTTGAAACCCGAACTCGGTGCTTTATGATACCATTTCTATGAGCAGAATAATACTAATAATAATAACAATAACATAAAGATCAACTTAATTTACATATCATCAGAATCTAAATCCCAAGTACGTAACCTTTAAACATTCATTACATCCCATAATAGATAGTATATATCATACTTGTCTTAATAAAGTTAATTATTACATAAAATAGCATTTCTCTTATTTAGCAACCTTTCCCTTTCCCTTGTTCTTAGTAGAGCTCTCTGGTCGTTCACACTTAGCTGAAAATATTTAAATTAAGCAAGGATGAGCATTTGAGTGCTCAGCAAGTAATAACAATTATATATATAAGCTGAAAGAATTTAAATATTTTCTTTATACTACCCTTCTACAACGATTTCAATAGTTATGAAGTAATTTGTACCAATGATAATAATATATCAATTCTATACCAAATCTTTGAAACTACGTACTGACTATATATAGGGTTTAGGTGAAATGCTATGAACATTGTTTTCAATTTTCAAATAGGTTAAACAAAAATTCATCTGTAAACCGTCATAACTTACGGGCACAGGGGGTGATCAGCCCGTTATGCCCTGCATTGATCAATACTACGTGCAAGAACGAGGGTATCGTTCACTCTGTCCACCTTGGGTGCATAAAAGTTTTCCCGTGTAGGGATGTTCATACTTGTCTAGGTTCCAAATCAAAGGTTTTATCTTGTTCAACAATAATCTATAATTCAACATATATGTATACGGGTAATTGACAAAGTTGTATCAACATGTGATTAAATACAATGATTATCCAAGTGGGGACACTTGTATAACCATTTATCGAAATTAATGAACAGAATATATATCTTAATTATCATATACTAACATGTTGATAATCAATGGGCGTATATAATATAATGTTAATAATCTGTACAGTAATAATATAGTTTAGAAACTTTCTTACTCATGTCCATTGCATAAAGAAAATACAAAGGTAAGATACTTGCCTAATGCGCTGCTTACAATTTGCAATTTAGATTTATCGTTTATATCACGACCTATCATTAATCAGATCATTCGTTCGATTAGAACAATATACTATAACACATAGTACTGTATTTCGCAGTCAGCACATACCCTAATCACATTGGCACATATGTTTAGTAACCATTGAATCACGAATAATCACTTATATTTAATCAATTTATCTAAGTCCAGATCAATTTTTGGAACATGTCGGTGTACCGACAACTTTATCGGGTAATTATCGAGTCTAAGACTCTAATCTGTAACTCAATATTTATAAATATCAGTCATATTATTTTTAAACGACTTAATATAATTTTAAAACATTTATTATAATTTATCATGAATTTTCAAACATTGGAATCATTATTAAATGATTTAAATATTAAACAATCCTATTATTATTAATATTTAATTAATATTAAACTATTAATGAAATCATTTCCAAAATATTAAAGTTATTTATAATAACTTGAAATACTTTTAAAGTATTAATATTACCCTTAAATGATTTTTAAAACATTTAAAATTATTTTAAATAATTACCATTAATATTAAAGTATTAATGTATTACTTATCAAAATATAAAAAGTCCTTAATCATAACTTAAAATATTTTTAATTCAGTTATTTCCTTTTAAATGATTTTTAAATAAGTTAAACCATTTTTAAACTATTTATTTAATATAATTATTAAATAAATCTAATATCATCTAATATTAAATTAATATCATTAATATTAAATTATTAATAAAATTATCCTTTAAATATTAAAAGTTGTATTTTATAACTTAAAATATCTTTAAACACTTTATTTTCATTTAATATAATTATTATATAACCTTAATATCATTAATAATAATTAATTAATGAAATTTACCTTTAAATATTAAAACTTATATTTTATAACTTAAAATATTTTTAAATACCTTATTATTATTTAAAATGATTTTTAGTATAATAAAATCATTTTTAATTAATTTATTTAATTCATTTAGTAAATAACTTAATTATCATTAATATTAATTAATTAATGAAATTTGCTTTAAAATATTAAAAGTTATATTTTATAACTTAAAATATTTTTAAATAACTTATTATCATTGAAAATGATTTTTAATATAATAAAATCATTTTTAATTAATTTATTTAATGCATTTAATAAATTAATTAATTATCAATAATATTTAAATAAATACTAATATTTATGAAAAATATTTCAAATTATTAATATTTAATTTTTATAACTTAAAAATAATTTTTAAAATAATTTTTATAATTTTTGGAAATTAAATACTATTTTTAAATAATTTTCAAAATTTAAATAATTAATTTTTAATAAAAGTGTGAAGATAAAGATTATTTATAGCTTACGTAATCGTCGCTATAGGTGTTCTTCGTGTTCTTGGCTAAACCCAGAACATTCGTACCAGTTTTCGAGTTGCTTAGTTTAACCAAGCTTATTTTAGTGTGTGTTGTGTTTCTGGGTCAGTTGTTTGCTAGATCATGTAGTACAAATACAAGACTACACGATCCAACAATAAACATCATCATAACGTGCATTGTGACGCCCCCAAAATAGGTCCACTCCATCCAACCCATTCTGAGTCGCCAAATACATGGTACAGAAATAACTACAACTTTATTATTACAACATATAAACTGTGAGTTTAAATACAGATATTGTCATCTAGACAATATCCACACGCAAATAAATCCCCATCATAATTATTGATACATTATTTTATAAAAATGGTGAGGACTACTAAACAACTCTCTCTAGAACCTTCATTCCATACCCCGACTAGTACTCGCTACATTCTCGCCTCCTGAGAAGAAAAAATGGAACAACAAGGAAAAGGGTGAGCTCAACTAGCCCAGTAAAGAATATTATGACTAAGATAATATACAACAAATTATCGTTAGTCTTCAACAGGGAAAAAAAACTAATAGAATACAATAGACAACAAGTTTTTAAACCAATATTCGCAGCGGAAATAATAATTCATTAGAAGAGTTAAGTAGAGAATGCAACTACTATCTTCTATGTATGAATTTAAAAGTTAAATAAATCTATCTTTTATCCCTGTAACATCAATCACCTACATTCTGAATCAAATATTCATCTTTGCACTACCAAGGCCAAAGATATTCATCGTTTGATCATGTTCATCTAAACACTGTTCATCTTTGCACTACGGGCCAAAGATATTCTTCAGAAATCATTCATCTTTGCACTACATGAAAGTAGTATGCATACAAGCCAATCATGTTTGATGATAAAGCATATACTTTGTAACAATCTTATTCATTTATTAATAAAAAGTATTAATTTATTAAAGGCTTTTAATTATCTACATGATCTTCGCTTTTTTTATAATATGTGATAAACCCATAGTTTTAAGCAATGCTTTTAGAATAATGATGATGATCATTCTAATGAGATCTAAATTCTTAGAAAGCTTAAAACTAAAATAGTTCCCAATCATTGGATTACTAAATTGGGGATTAGTGAATCCAGGATAGATTGGTACATACGTTGCTTGCTTTCATTGGATGAGGATGATTGATCTCATGATCATTTTGTGTGGAGACACTAAAGCAAGTATGTAGGTGCTTATTAGAGAATAAGTTCATTGAAGCGTGGCTCGCTAAGGAATACCTAATGGAGTTTTATTTTGCTGTCAATAGGAATTTCAGTAGTGATAGTAGTACAAGTGATCCTTGGACTTGAGATCATCATAGTATCTTGTGTATGATGAGTTATACTTTGACTTATTCCTTAAGACCCTTAGGGTATATCAAAGGGTATGCTTGGGTATAATAAGTTATACATGGAGATAATGTATGATCAAAAAAGAATCTACCACTTCTAATAAAAGAAGAGAAATGTCCTATGTGATTCGATAAATGACAACCCAAAGAGTCTCTTGGTTAAGGCGAATGAAATTAGAAAGGAGTTTCTAATTTGCATTATTTGGAGTCATGCATTTAAGAGTCGAAATACATATAATTAAATAAAATAAGACTTGTGAAGAATTTCATGTCTTATATTTAATTGGGACATCAGTATGGTGGAAGGATTGAATTGATGCAGTAACTATTTACTCAAAGGTTCTTTTATGATTAATGTTGAAATCTATATTATCGGGAAAGTCGTTGATCGCTGGGGAGGCTTATCCTATTGTAGAATAAATATTATTTAAATAAATTAATTGTTTAATTTATTTATTTAAATAAGATTAGAATGTTTCTAATTGATTTATTCACAACCTTCGTTTTAATATGGAGAACCTAAAGGGTCACACCATAAAAGGAAGAATAATTATTTAAGAAGTTAATGGCATAATCGTAATAATATATGTTATGTATATTTAATTTAATCTATGGTGATAGAATAAATTAAATAGCTTAATATTTATTATTTAATATTTTAGAAATATTAAATATAAATTAATAAGAGGAGTCTTATTAATATTATTACAATTATTATTATTTTAATTTCTAAAAGAGTTTAGGAATTAATTTAATATAAGTACTCTCAATTATTCCTAATTGGATTAGGAAGGAAAATTAATTAAAGGAGTTTAATTAATTATCCCTAATAAGATTAGGGAGCTTAATTAATTAAAAGAATTAATTAATTAAAACCCAATTTCTTAATTGTTAAGATGGGTTGTCCACATCTATAAATAAGAGGAGTCTTATTATGAGTGTATGGGTTGTTGACTTTAACAACATACGTAATAATTCCAATTGTTGGGAGAGTACACCCTTTCTATAGAGATAGAAAACTAGGGTTTGAGCCAAATACCCATCTTCTTGAATTTTCTTCTTCCTTGGTGGATCACCTCTAGAGGCCAAACACATGGGTGGCTAACGTTGATCAAAGGAAGGAACCAAACCCGGTGGATTCAAGATTGAACGCGAAAGGATTTGGAGGTGAACTTGCACGAGGAAGCTCGATCTTCAAGGTATGATTTATTCTTTATCTTTTTCGTTTAATTAATAATTATGCATAAAGAATGATCCGGGTATATGGTTTGTAAATTTTTTTTAAACTCTGATTTTATCACGCTTTCGCACTCTTTATGCAATTTGATTGCGTTATGAATATTACAAACCTAACAGTGGTATCAGAGCCAAACCTTTATGCGAATTATTAATTGTTTTAATTTGATATGTATATTGATATGTGTTTAGAACAATTTAATTGGGCATAATTTTATTGTATAAAATTTAAAAAAAAAATAAATAGCGAATTCGGCAATCACGAAAAGCAACAGGAGCTTATTTTTTTTTTATACAATATATATATAATATATATAACCTGTTATTATATATATATATATATATATAGATAACTCATGAAACACCCAAATATGTCGACTGCATTACAGTACAAAAACGGTAACCCGTTTTTCTTTTTGCTTAATCCGTGGCACAGTGGTATCATCATTCTTTTAAATTAAGAAGCATGTGCACGGTTTTTCAAAATGCAAAGATACATGTGCGTTTTTTTTTTTACGGTTATATATATATATATATATATATATATATATATATATACTGAATATATATATACATATATATATAATCTTAATTATTATATAATTAAAATAAAAGTTTATTTTAACTTTAAAATAAAAGGTTTATTTTAATATTAAAATATAAAGTTTTATTTTAATTTTAAATAATTTTATAATTAAAATAAAAGGTTTATTTTAATCTTAAAATAAAAGGTTTATTTTAATATTAAAATAAAAGATTTATTTTAATTTTAAAATTAAATTTCATGCTAACTAATTAGAGTTGGAATTGGATTCCATGATAACTAATTGGAGTTGAAATTGATCTTTCCTTAAATAAAGGAGTTTGTTTAGATATGAAATAAGATTTCATATTATTCAAAATAAAAGAGTTTATTTGTGAATAGGAAAGAGAATCCTAATTTCCTTAAATAAAGGAGTTTATTTAGATATGAAATAAGATTTCATATTATTCAAAATAAAAGAGTTTATTTGTGAATAGGAAAGATAATCGTGTTTCCTTTAATATTTTTTTTACATGGAATTGGATTCCATAATTAATTAAAATAAAGGAGTTTATTTTGATTAAAATTTTGATTAAAATAAAATAGTTTATTTATTCAAAATTGGATAAATTAAAATAAAATAGTTTTATTTTGATTTTAATTTGGATTAAAATAAAGGAGTTTATTTTGATTCAAAATAGATTTTATACTAACTAAATTTTGCCCATTAAATGATATCAATATATATATTAAATGTTTATTATTCATGAGATGAATGTTATTTATTGATGCATATGGTGATGTGTATGATAATAAATGGGATTGATTATGGACTATTGACCAATATGATTGGATTTTATTTTAGTTGGATGCATGAATGTATGGGTTTTATTAAATGGGGTCTGCGTACCTCGTCTTCTCTAATTTTTCTTAATGTAAATTCTATCTCTCTCCTATGTACTTCCCCTTGACTGCTGATCAAGGTTTCTATTTATTTTAAATAGTTTTGTAATAGGAATATTTAGAATTATTTTGAAAAATTAGAGATCAAGGGACAAGAAGCGCTTGAAGACTTAGTTTGTAATGGAGCCCGGGTTTAAATGTAATAGTTATATTTAAATATTATTTCTTGCACCCCTAGGGTTTGACCTTTTGGTTCACTTGGTGGCTCTAGTGAACCAAACTAGAATAAAAGTCCATAATCAATCCGGGTAGAATATAGTATTCTATATGTGCATGCTATACTATATATATATTATATATTATGCAAACATGCTTCGCATGTTCATTAATATGACGCGTATTTTATATATATATGTGCATGCGCGCTAAACAAGATGAGACAAATTAATAACAAATCCCTCAATTTTATATTAAGTCCTAAGCGTTCAAAGATATTTGGAATATCGAACGTCGCCTTCTAGCATGATAAAATTAATAGAGTATTAAATATTTAATATGAGTTTGTTGTGTCACCACAAGGCAAGTATTAAGTATTTAAGATGTTAATTTATCACATTTGATGCTTATAAAGAAAATTGAACAATATTGTTTTGTTGTGTCACCACAAGGATGATATTTTTCTTTTTTGAATATATGGAGTGCTAGGTTGGACTTAACTTGGATAATTTTGATTCGGATGTGCCACCACTTGATCAAAATAATCTAAGAGGCAAAATAGAAGGAGTTGCATAGTTGATGTAATTGACAAGAGTTGTCTACCTATTTATTTATATATAGTTTGTTGTGTCACCACAAGGCTATATACATTTGAAATGGGATCCTTATTCTCACTAGCAAATCTTTAATTAGATTTTTTGCCGAACTATATAAGTGAGGGTAATATAGTTTGAAGAAAATAGTGGGAGATACCAATTTAAAACAAGACCTAATTTATTTTGGTAATTAATAAAAGAATGTATGTTAAAATGTTGTTAATTACAAATTCATTTACTGTAATTTTACAATGTCTAAAATTACTATCACTTTGAAGCATATTAGATGCTAAATTAACCGTAATCAATTAAATGGATTGGTTAAGGAATTTGAGAATAGTTCTCATAGTGAAAAGCTATCTTATGTCCATAATACGCCTATCCTCGCAATGGTTGCAGAATAATGCCTCCGAGGAAGAGATTGCTATTTTAGAAAGTGGCAAGATGATGCACGATTGGCTCAATGCATCATGCTCGCATCCATGAGTAACGAGCTTGTCACAAGATGAAACTATGGATGCTCCTACTATACTCCCCGCACATCAAGTAGTTGATGGTGAGGAAAGTAGGACCGATAGATATCGAGATATCTAAGGAGCTCTTCCGATCTAGAATGGCCAATGGCACTATAAGATGCATAAAAAGGTTCTTAACATAATCAATTTGATTGATCAATTAGGACAACGAGTTTTGTCATGGATGGAGAGTTGAGCTAAGATTTGATCTTGCACTCACTCCGGACTCCTTTCATTAATTGTTGTGAATTTTCATATGAACAAGCTAGATATCGCCTCCGATTTGCTTAACATATTGAAAAATGTTGAGAGTCACTTTCCAACCAAGAAAGATCAAGTCTTCTTCGGTAGAGGCCAAAGGATCTTCCGAAAAGAAGAACGATTCAAAGAAGGTAAATAGAAAGGCATAAACAAAGGATAATAAGAACAAAATCGATATGGATAGCAAAGGAGTTTGCTTCCACTACAATGAGCACTCGATCGGAAAGAAGCTCATGAGAAGTATCTTGCGAGAGGCTAACCAAAGAAGCTTAGTGAAGTTTCGGTTATAAATACAAATTTGTTCATGATTTAAAATAAAATTTTCTTTAAGTCAAGGTTCTACTTGGGTATTGGATACCGACTTTGGTTATCATAAATATAGATTTATGAAGGGACCAAGCAGAAGTAGAAAGCTAAACAAATATAAGTAATCCTATGTGTGAAAAATGAAGCAAAGGTTGCAACATTAGCCATAGAAACTTATAGTTTAGCAATGCCTACGGGCAAATCTATTAAGTAAATAAGTTGTTATTGTATTTCAGTTCTTGTAAGAAATATTATTTCCATTTTATTGTTGGACAATAAAATTTTTGGTATTATAATTAAGAACAATTGTTGTTCTATTTATAATAATAATGTTTTGTATAGAACTGGAATATTACTTAATGGATTTTGTATACTTGACTTACGTGAAAATATATTTTGCAAATTGAACAAACCAGTATAAGAAAATGAGATGATCATTCAAAGAGTTGAATGTGTGTATTTTCTGAAATATAAGTATGAATTATTTGAAAGGTTCAAAGAATTCAGAAGAGAAACAATTTTGGCAAAGTATTAAGATTTTTTGGCAAAACTTGTGCAATAAGTTTTTAGATCATCTCAAATGGTTTTCTCACAATGGACGCCTCCTGATATACAATAGTTGATTGATGTATCTGAAAGGAAAAATCGTACCTTGTTGGACATGGTGCGGTCCATAATGATTTTACCGACATTCCAGAGATCCTTCAGGGTCATGTCCTAGAAATGACTGCATATCTACGAAAATGGTAACCTCTAAATCCGGCCCCAAGACTCCATAAAAGTTATGGACAGGGAGGATTCCTAATCTTAAGTATGTTAAGATAAGGGGTTGTCCAGCTTATGTGAAAAGGTTTCAAAAGGATAAGCTTGGGACAAGATTTGACAAGTACAGATTTGTGGGACATCCTAAAGTAAGTTTAGGCTATATGTTCTATAATCCTACTTAGCAAAAGGTGTTTGTTACGAAACACGCTTCCTTCTAAGATAAAGGTGTTTATCATTGAAGGACTAGTGGGAGGATAATAGATCTTGAAGAGTTCAAGAACCACAAAAACACTATAAGTCAAATAAGAGGAACCTATAGATAGACCTATTGTACCCAAATAGAATCGTAAGAACGAATAATGCAAGAAGATACCTAGGAGGTATGGGTTCATCATGGATGATGATGATGATGAGGTACGATCATAGAAGATGATGATCCGAGTTACATACGATGAGGTAAGAGTTCTAGTGTGTACAAAAGGGTCATGGGGAGCGTCGTGACATTTCTAGTATTATATATTGATATACTACGGATAAGGAATGATATACCAATGCTACAATCAGTAAAGATAAAGTTGTCTAAACATTCCTCCATGAATGATTTGGAAGAGTATCTTAATTGGGGATATAAATCTATATAGATAGATTTAAAAGGATGCTCAACTTAACCCAAGTAACGTATATTCATTTGATGCTAAAGTCGTTTAGCATGGCAAACTCTAAGAGATGTCTCATGTCGATGAGCTATGGAGTGTATCTCTCTTAATAGTCCCCATAGACTCCAAAGAAGAGAGATTGCATGAGTGACAATCATGTATGCAATGAAATGTACGAGACCTGATGTTGATCAGTCATATTCTGGAGAAGATCACTGTAAGACAGTGAAAAATATCTTAAAGTTCTTAACCGGCACTAAGGATGTGAGCATACGTGGTGGGTCTGAATTAAAACTAGAGGGCTTTATAGACTCAAGTTTTTCAGACAAACCAAGACGACAGAAAATCCACTTTAAGGTAAAGGGTTACCTTGAACGGTGGTGCAGTGAATTGGAAAGGTTCCAAACAGCAAAGAGTTGTTGGTATAGTGATAAAGACAAAGTATATAACTATAAATGAAGCTGCAAGTTGATTGTTTGGATTAAAAGTTCATTACAGAACTAGGAATAGTTCCTAAGTCTCATCTTGGATCTAAACATGTGTTGTGGCACTTTCATTTGATTATTAGAATCATTGAAAGATGGGAAATCACTATAGAGATAGTGGACTCTCATAAACAACATTACATATCCATTAACTAAAGCTTATCCAATGTGGCAGGATAATCGTCACTTAGAGAAGAAGAGTATGAGATACCATGACGATTGGCTTTAGTGCAAGTGGGAGATTGAAAGTAGTATGCATACAAGCCAATCATGTTTGATGATAAAGCATATACTTTGTAACAATCTTATTCATTTATTAATAAAAAGTATTAATTTATTAAAGGCTTTTAATTATCTACATGATGTTGTTTTTATAATATGTGATAAACCCATAGTTTTAAGCAATGCTTTTAGAATAATGATGATGATCATTCTAATGAGATTTAAATTCTTAGAAAGCTTAAAACTAAAATAGTTCCCAATCATTGGATTACTAAATTGGGGATTAGTGAATCCGGATAGATTGGTACATACGTTGCTTGCTCATTGGATGAGGATGATTGATGTGACGCCCCCAAAATAGGTATACACAACACCCATTACGAGTCGCAAATAATACATGTACGTAAACAACTACAACTTTATTATTACAACAAGAAAGCTGTGAGTTTGAATACAAATATTATCTTCTAGACAATATCTATACTCAAATAAATCCTCATCACATTATTGATTCATTATTTTACAAAAATGGTGAGGACTACTAAACAACTCTCTCTAGAATCTTCATTCCATACCTCGACTACTAGTACTATTGCACATTCTCGCCTCCCGAGAAGAAAAATGGAACAACAAGGAAAAGGGTGAGCTCAACTAGCCCAATAAAGAATATTATGACTAAGATAATATACAACAAATTATCGTTAGTCTTCAACAGGAAAAATCGATAGAATACAATGTACAACAAGTTTGAGATCAATATTCGCAAGCGAAATAATAATTCATAGAAGAGTTACGTAGAGAATGAAATCTACTATAATCTATGAATTTAACGATCCATCATCAATATTTTATCCTGTAACATCAATCAATATACATCCGAATCAAATATTCATCTTTGCACTACAGCCAAAGATATTCATCGACCGGGTCATGTTCATTTAAACACTGCTCATCTTTGCACTACGAGCCAAAGATATTAATCAATCGGTCATGTTCATCTCAACACTGCTCATCTTTGCACTACGTGCCAAAGATATTCTTCAGAAATCATTCATCTTTGCACTACGGGTGCCAAAGATATTCAATAATATCATCATTTAAGACCGAGGATGATGAAAAATATTTTTAAAGAAACGAATCCGGTGAAACAAAATGACAAGGATTAAGGATTAAGGATTAGTACTTGGTTTTATCCACGCCCAAAAATACCTCAAAATAATCATAGTGGTGTAAAATTCAAGAATGATCAAAACATGGATACAATCGAGTTAGTATCCGAATAGATGTTTTGGACGAAAAGAAGAAATTTTATTTTCTGAATGAATAGTCTAGTATCGTGAATAGTGTCAGTATACGTGAATAGTGCCAGATATCGTGAATAGTAACTCAGACACCAAAAGATAGAAATTCCACAAAAACATCTTCACGCTTCATTAATAGTACTCGTGAATAGTAATCGTGAATAGTAACTCATGAATAGTAACTCGTGAATAGTAACTCGTGAATAGTAACCACGACATGAAAAAGTTCTAAATTTGATAAAAACTTCAGATCAACATTTCAAAGATAATGATATTGAAGAAATAATATCATTACAAAAAAATAATATCCCTTACCTCGAAAGATCAAGACTTCTAGCTAGAAATACCGTATATAGTCTTTCAAGGAACTTGCACCGCCTAGCAATACTCAAAGTATACTCAAAATACTCACAAGAATACGCTCAAAATATCGAGAGAAATAGAGAAAACTTCAGTTTACGGTGTGATTTTAATTCTAACCTAAGCACCCTATTTATAGGAAAATGCTTAGAACACCAAAGCAGAAAATTTAATATAATATTAATATAATTATACAAATTTTCCTTAGCCCACCTTTTGGTCAAAACACCAGCCACACATGTTAATGATGTCCAAAAAAATACAAAAAACGTTTTTCTTAACAAAAATAATTTAAACTCCCAAAAATCAATTATTTCGGAGCTTCGGAACTTCAATAATTCATAATAAATAGCCCTTTCATCAGAAAATTCGAATCTCGCAAGTTTTTATAGGAAATTCAATTCTCTACAACTTTGCAGAAGAAAGTTTTTCCAAATTCCAAACAAAAATCGACCGAAATCCACAAGCCAAGCGATTTTAAAGCTATAATCAAATTTGATCAATAATTGTGTCCACCAACACACAAAACATGTGTTAAACATTTAATGCCACAAAATACTCTTCCTCCTCATATACTCATATATCCCACATTCATTATAAAAATATCACCGTTAATATATTATTAAAATAATATATTTAAATGAATTATTTTATCAGAAAAAGATAAAATATTAATTTTCAACAATTGTCATTTTAAAATTTTCTCCATCTATATCCACATAAAATCAATATTTTCCTCATCATATAAATCAATAATTAATTATTCACAAATAATATTACAGAATCACAATATTGACAACCGTGCGTTCCTCAGAAAGAGGGGCTTTCCAATAAGAATTTCTTCTTCTTGGCGCCGCAATGATTAGATGACCAAACCTCTCCTTAGATGTAACTTTCTAGACATGCCAATAATGTTATCTAATAATATTATTCAGATAATATGAATTATTGCTTTGATAATGAAAGATCTTGTGTAATGACAATTATTGAAACAACAAAGAATATAAAATATCAACGCAAAGAATTATTAACTCAATAAAATCTTCGAATAAAGAATTATCGTAACCATTATTGAGTAAAGTGCCTTCACGTAAGAATCAATAATTGGTGCAATACTGGTGTGCTTCTTGTTCAACAACACGTATTAGTGTGTTTTAACCACCGGTATTCCAACAAGGGCAACAATAACTACGCCTGTTATTTAAAAACAACTTATATTTGTCGTTTTCTTCATCCAATCGCTTTCAGTTATGGGGCCCACACATGGTCGCACTTGGCCGCATGCGAATATTCCCCAAAGATTTAATATTCCACGACCAAACGAATATTCCCGACAACAATGAATATTTTATAACCACTTGCTTATTTTGAAATATTTGCGTATTTAACCCTTAACTATCCACATTAATCAAATCAACCCTTACTATTTCAAAGTAAAGGAAATTCCTTTTATTTAAAAAATTTTGGGTCTTACAACCTCCCTCCTTATGAAATTTCGTCCTCGAAATTGGACGTCACGTACTGGTGTTTTGAAAAGGTGAGGATACCTCGCTTTCATTTTCGTTTCCAACTCCCGTGTCATTTCCTCTATAGCATGATTCCTCCACAAAACTTTAACTTGTGGTATAACCTTTCATAGCGTAGGACATGCTCCTTCCTATCCAAAATCTTGACGGTACTTCCTCATCACGTTAAGTCTTGGCTATCTCGTCCGGTTCTAACTCTATAACGTGGTTGGGTCTTTCACATATTTCTTTAAATACGAGATATGTGAAACACATTATGAACACGAGACATACTCGGAGGTAACGCAAGTCTATAGGCTACATTTCCTACTCGGTCAAGAATTTGAAATGGACCGATAAATCGTGGATTGAGCTTTCCTCTCTTCCCAAATCTTGTAACTCCCTTCCATGGAGCAACTCGCAACAATACATGATCCCCTACACTAAATTCCACGTCCTTTCGATGAAGATTCGCATAACTCTTTTGTCGATCTTGTGCCGTTTGTATACGTTGTCGAATCATTAGTCATACGCACTAACTCGGGTCCCAACAATGTTGCTTCCCCCACCTCATCCCAACATATTGGAGAACGACATTTTTGTCCATATAATGCTTCGAATGGAACCATGCCTATATTTGTTTAATAACTATTGTTGTATGAGAATTCCACCAATGGCAAGTACTTATCCCAACTTCCTTTGAAATCTAGGACCACGAGTTTTAATATATCTTCAAGAGTTTGAGTAGTCCTTTTCGATTGCCCATCCGTTTGAGGATGGTATGCCAACCAGAATCGTGAAATTGCGTGCCCATAGCTTTCTACAAACTAACCCAAAATCATGAAGTGAATCTTGGGTCACGATCTAAAACTATGGATCTTGGCATGCCATGCAATCTCACAATCTCATTTACGTACATAATGAGAAAGACGTTCAAGGAATAAGTCTCTCGTATCGCAGAAGAAATGAGTAGACTTGGTTAATCTATCAACAATAACCCAAATAGCATTGATGCCTTGAGAAACCGCAGGAAGATTAGTAATGAAATTGTGGTAATGTGTTCCCACTTCCATTTCAAAATCTCAAGTGGTTGCAACGGACCCTTAGGTACAAGATGCTCCGCCTTTACACGTTGGCAAGTTAAACACATCGAGATAAACTACGCGATCTCTCTCCTCATATTGCTCCACCAAAATGTATGTTGAAGATCACGATACATTTTAGTACTTCCAGGATGGATTGCAAACAATGTGTTGTGTGCCTCCATCATGATTCTATGCTTCAAATCAAAATCATTAGGAATGCAAAGTCTGGAGTTGACTCGAAGTATTCCTTCTTCATCAATTCTCGCTTCCGGAATAGCTCCTTCTTGTACTTTCTTCTTCATACGCATCAGCTCCGGGTCGGTGGCTTGAGCAGCTTTAACTTTATTGATTAAAGTCGATTATACTCGTATATCATCACGTGGGTACCTAGAGTTTTCATCTCCATCTCTATTATTTGTAAATTATACGAAATAATATCGTACTCGTACTTGTATACGATCTTCTACTCAACACGTCAGCTACCACGTTCGCTTTTCCAAGATGGTATGGTTAGAATATGTGCCGAAATGAGTCGCCTCTTGAGCTCTTGGAAAATCTTCTCGCATTCCTCGCTCCATACGAATTTTGTATCTTTTCAAGTCAGCTAAGTTAACGGAATAGCGATTCGAGAATATCCTTCAACGAATCTCGATAATAATAACCAACTAAGCCTAGAAAGCTACGATATTTCGACATCGACTTAGGTTGCTCTCAATCGTGACTCATATCCCAATCTTGGATAGACGTCACAATGACACCTATCGATTTACTATCGCGCGAATATGGCGTCCCCTACAGAGAGAGTTCGCTTAGGTGAATTCCACAAAGGAAGTCACAAGATAAAGGCTCGGTACCAAATTCTATAGTTGAATTTTTAACTCACGAAGTTCAATAGGACCCATTCGATATGAGATTTTAGAAATGAGTTTTGTCTAGGGTTCAAAGTCGATACAAAATTTAATATCGAGCTTTGGGAGTAAGCAAGAAATTCTTCGGAAAATACGTCGGGAAAAAAATCAATAACAACAAGGAATATTATTCAAATCGACGTGTCTTTATTCAAATCCATAACATGGACTAAGAAAATCTTGACATCCGTAATAAACGAATGACTTCATGGCTTGATATGAAAATGTTTGATTACAATGGTTTGATTGCTTGAATTCGAATAACAGGTTGCTTAGGAATATGAAAACTAACAACCTTACGAAAACAATCAATTTTGGCATAATGAGTAGTTAACCTTAAAATCACATCAAAAACAAATATCTCTATAGAAATAAGGTTAACAGGTAATGTAGAGGTAATGTGATAGTGCCAACCTGAATCAAACAAGATTTCTAAACAACAGATGTAATGAAAGTTTCTCTAACGGATTCTCCATAAATAGGTCAAAGTCTAATTCTCTCCGTAGTCAAGTTCAAACGTTGAGTAAAGCAAGAGAGATAAAAGAATGGGTAGAACCGATATCTAGTAAGGTATATACTCAAGCAAGAATTTATAATTAACTAACTTGCTAACTAACCGGTATGATCCTCGGTTATGGTCCCTCGGTTGAACGTACTTTCGTTATCTCGCTCTAACAACCGAGCCACATTGACAACATCCGAATAGAGAGAAAATTTATGAAAAATGAGATATCGACGTATGTCGGGTTTCAAACCTCTCGTAAACATCCGTGTCATACGTTCCTCATTCTCCACCAAATGAGGTGAAAACTGGATAACTCCGCGAACTTCGCCTCGTCTTTGGGACACCGCCATGTTATTCTCGCTCTAGTCTAATAAACTCCACTTCCTTCATATATTTAATACTTTCGTGGAAGTACTTGTCATTGAATCTGCATTTCAAACGTCTCCCATGACATGCCGAGTGCAAATGGATGGGTACGCTTCCTGATTCCACCGAGAATCGCCCTCCACGGAACATAAAGGTGGCGAATGGAACTTTCTGTTCTTCGTGCATCCCAAGACATCGAATATCTTGGTAATTTGTTTGACCCACGTCTCTCGCTTTAATCGGATCCCGCTTTCCCTGCACTCGGTGGTCCCAACTCTTTGAATCGCTTGGTTTGTGACCACCCGTGAATTGCTATCATTTCCTCCTCAGTATTTTGAACACGAGTCTCCTAAATGCGATTTTGCATGAATCGCAAAAGCTTCTAAACATCCCCTCGTTCATCATCGCTCGGTGGTGTTGTTCACAAGAGGAACATTGCCACTGTTGCACGTTCTCCTCGTTGGTGAGTCTACAGGCATCTCCACGGTCTCATTTACTCCATCGTTAATATTCTCGATCGACATTCTCAAATCTCGTCATAAAATAAGGGTTAATTAAGGAAATCAATATATCACATAATATCCTATATATCTTGACCAACTAACAAATAAGCTTAGGTAGGACACACTTGGCGAAGGATTTACTCGCTCTCCCTCCTAGTTCTATTCCCGATCTCCGCCAGAGATCATATCCCTAAGCTCGATACCAACCGTGGCGCCCCAAAATAGGTATACACAACACCCATTCCGAGTCGCCAAATACATGGTACGTAGAAACAACTACAACTTTATTATTACAAAGAAGAAAGCGTGAGTTTGAATACAAATATTATCTTCTAGACAATATCTATACTCAAATAAATCCTCATCACATTATTGATTCATTATTTTACAAAAATGGTGAGGACTACTAAACAACTCTCTCTAGAATCTTCATTCCATACCCCTACTAGTACTCGCTACATTCTCGCCTCCCGAGAAGAAAAATGGAACAACAAGGAAAAGGGTGAGCTCAACTAGCCCGATAAAGAATATTATGACTAAGATAATATACAACAAATTATCGTTAGTCTTCAACAGGAAAAATCGATAGAATACAATAGACAACAAGTTTGAGATCAATATTCATTGAAATAATAATTCATAGAAGAGTTACGTAGAGAATGAAATCTACTATAATCTATGAATTTAACGGTCCATCATCAATATTTTATCCCTCGTAACATCAATCGATATACATCGGAATCAAATATTCATCTTTGCACTACGTGCCAAAGATATTCATCGATTAGTCATGTTCATTTAAACACATTCATCATTTGCACTACAGCCAAAGATATTAATCAATCGGTCATGTTCATCTCAACACTGTTCATCTTTGCACTACAGCCAAAGATATTCTTCAGAAATCATTCATCTTGCACTACTACGGTGCCAAAGATATTCAATAATATCATCATTTAAGGCGAGGATGATGAAAATATTTTTAAAGAAACGAATCCGGTGAAACAAAATGACAAGGATTAAGGATTAAGGATTAGTACTTGGTTTTATCCACGCCCAAAAATACCTCAAAAATAATCATAGTGGTGTAAAATTCAAGAATGATCAAAACATGGATACAATCGAGTTAGTATCCGAATAGATGTTTTAGACGAAAAGAAGAAATTTTATTTTTCTATTGAATAGTACCGTATCACGTGAATAGTGCCAGATATCGTGAATAGTCCAGATATCGTGAATAGTAACTCAGACACCAAAAGATAGAAATTCCATAAAAACATCTTCACGCCATGAATAAGTACTCGTGAATAGTAACTTCATGAATAGTAACTCATGAATAGTAACTCGTGAATAGTAACTCGTGAATAGTAACCCCCAGACATGAAAAAGTTTTAAATTTGATAAAACTTCGGATCAACATTTCAAAGATAATGATATTGAAGAAATAATATCATTACAAAAAAATAATATCCCTTACCTCGAAAGATCAAGACTTCTAGCTAGAATAAGGGTATAGTCTTTGAAGGAACTTTTGCACCGTCTAGCAATACTCAAAGTATACTCAAAATACTCACAAGAATACGCTCAAAATATCGAGAGAGAAATAGAGAGAAAACTTGAGCTCGGTGTGATTTTCAATTCTAACCTAAGCACCCTATTTATAGGAAAATGCTTAGAACACCAAAGCAGAAAATTTAATATAATATTAATATAATTATACAAATTTTCCTTAGCCCACCTTTTGGTCAAAACACCAGCCACACATGTTAATGATGTCCAAAAAAAAAAATACAAAAAACGTTTTTCTTAACAAAAATAATTTAAACTCCCAAAAATCAATTATTTCGGAGCTTCGGAACTTCAATAATTCATAATAAATAGCCCTTTCATCAGAAAATTCGAATCTCGCAAGTTTTTATAGGAAATTCAATTCTCTACAACTTTGCAGAAGAAAGTTTTTCCAAATTCCAAACAAAAATCTAAAAGAAATCCACAAAGCGGACGATTTTACTGTGCTATAATCAAATTTGATTCAATAATTGTGTCCACCAACACACAAAACATGTGTTAAACATTTAATGCCACAAAAATACTCTTCCTCCTCATATACTCATATATCCCACATTCATTGTAAAAAATATATCACCGTTAATATATTATTAAAATAATATATTTAAATGAATTATTTTATCGAGAAAAAGATAAAATATTAATTTTCAACAATTGTCATTTTAAAAATTTTCTCCATCTATATCCACATAAAATCAGAATTTTCCTCATCATATAAATCAATAATTAATTATTCACAAATAATATTACAGAATCACAATATTGACAACCGTGCGGTTCGAGGAAAGAGGGGCTTTCAATAAGAATTTCTTCTTCTTGGTAGCCGCAATTAGATGACCAAACCTCTCCTTAGTATGAACTTTCTAGACATTGCCAATAATGTTATCTAATAATATTATTCAGATAATATGAATTATTGCTTCGATAATGAAAGATCTTGTGTAATGACAATTATTGAAACAACAAAGAATATAAAATATCAACGCAAAGAATTATTAACTCAATAAAATCTTCGAGCAATTAATTCTGTAACCATTATTGAGTAGTGCCTTCTTACGTAAGAATCAATAATTGGTGCAATACCTGGTATTACTTCTTTGTTCAACAACGCGTATTAGTGTGTTTTAACCCACGGGTATTCCAACAAAGGGCAACAACTACGCCCAATTATTTAAAAACAACTTATATTTGTCGTTTTCTTCATCCAATCGCTTTTTCAGTTATGGGGCCCACACATGGTCTCGCTACGTCGCATTTAATATTCCCAAGACAAAGATTTGAATATTCCGACGACCAAACGAATATTCCCGACAACAATGAATATTTTATAACCACTTGCTTATTTTGAAATATTTGCGTATTTAACCCTTAACTATCCACATTAATCAAATCAACCCTTACTATTTCAAAGTAAAGGAAATTCCTTTTTATTTAAAAAATTTCGGGGTCTTACAATTGATCTCATGATCATTTGTGTGGAGACACTAAAGCAAGTATGTAGGTGCTTATTAGAGAATAAGTTCATCGAGCATTGGCTCATTAAGGAATACCTAATGGAGTTTTATTTGCTGTCAATAGGAATTCTGTAGTGATAGTAGACAAGTGATCCTTGAACTTGAGATCATCATAGTATCTTGTGTATGATGAGTTATACTTTGACTTATTCCTTAAGACCCTTAGGGTATATCAAAGGGTATGCTTGGGTATAATAAGTTATACATGGAGATAATGTATGATCAATAAAGAATCTACCACTTCTAATAAGAGAAGAGAAATGTCCTATGTGATTCGATAAATGACAACCCAGTAGTCCTTGGCCAAGGCAGAATGAAATTAGAAAGGAGTTTCTAATTTGCATTATTTGGAGTTGTGCATTTAAGAGTCGAAATACATATAATTAAATAAAATAAGACTTGACAGTAATTTCATGTCTTATATTTAATTGGGACATTGTATGGTGGAAGGATTGAATTGTCACGGTAACTATTTACTCAAAGGTTCTTTTATGATTAATGTTGAAATCTATATTATCCGGAAAGTCGTTGATCATTAGGAGGCTTATCCTATTGTAGAATAAATATTATTTAAATAAATTAATTGTTTAATTTATTTATTTAAATAAGATTAGAATTGTTCTAATTGATTTATTCACAACTTTTTTTAATATGGAGAACCTAAAGGGTCACACCATAAAAGGAAGAATAATTATTTAAGAAGTTAATGGCATAATCGTAATAATATGTTATGTATATTTAATTTAATCTATGGTGATAGAATAAATTAAATAGCTTAATATTTATTATTTAATATTTTAGAAATATTAAATATAAATTAATAAGAGGAGTCTTATTAATATTATTACAATTATTATTATTTTAATTTCTAAAAGAGTTTAGGAATTAATTTAATATAAGTACTCTCAATTATTCCTAATTGGATTAGGAAGGAAAATTAATTAAAGGAGTTTAATTAATTATCCCTAATAAGATTAGGGAGCTTAATTAATTAAAAGAATTAATTAATTAAAACCCAATTCCTTAATTGTTAAGATGGGTTGTCCACATCTATAAATAAGAGGAGTCTTATTATGGGTGTATGGGTTGTTGACTTTAACAACATACGTAATAATTCCAATTGTTGGGAGAGTACACCCTTTCTATAGAGATAGAAAACTAGGGTTTGAGCCAAATACCCATCTTCTTGAATTTTCTTCTTCCTTGGTGGATCACCTCTAGAGGCCAAACACATGGGTGGCTAACGTTGATCAAAGGAAGGAACCAAACCCGGTGGATTCAAGATTGAACGCGAAAGGATTTGGAGGTGAACTTGTACCTGAGGAAGCTCGATCTTCAAGGGTATGATTTATTCTTTATCTTTTCGTTTAATTAATAATTATGCATAAAGAATGATCCGGGTATATGGTTTGTAAATTTTTTTTAAACTCTGATTTTATCACGCTTTCGCACTCTTTATGCAATTTGATTGCGTTATGAATATTACAAACCTAACACTACAGGCCAAAGATATTCCATAATATCATCATTTTAAGACTGAAGATGATGAAAAATATTTTTAAAGAAATGAATCCAGTGAAACAAAATGACAAGGATTAAGGATTAAGGATTCATACTTTGTTTTATCCATGTCCAAAAATACCTCAAAAATAATCATAGGGGTGTAAAATTCAAGAATGATCAAAACATGGATACAATCAAAGCTAGTATCCAGAATAGATATTTTGGACGAAAAGAAAAATTTTCATTTTTCTATTGAATAGTGCCAGATTCGTGAATAGTGCAGTATACGTGAATAAGTAACTCAGACACCAAAAGATAGAAATTTCCCAAAAAACATCTTCACGCTTCATGAATAGTACTCGTGAATAGTAACTCGTGAATAGTAACTCATGAATAGTAACTCGTGAATAGTAACTCATGAATAGTAACTCATGAATAGTAACCCCGACATGGAAAAGTTCCAAATTTGATAATTAGTTTCAACTAATATTTCAGCATAATGATATTGAAGAAATAATATCATTTGAGAAGAAAATAACATCCCTTACCTCGAAAGACATTACTTCTAGTTGAAACACCGGATATAGGCTATGACTTGAACTTACACCGTATAGCAATACTCAAAGTATACTCAAAATACTCACAAGAATACATTTCGATAATATAGAGAGAAAACTTCAATTTCGGTGTGATTTTCAATTCTAACCTAAGCACCTTATTTATAGGAAATTGCTTAGAACACCAAAGCGTAAAATTTAATATAATAATAATATATTATATATATATTCCACGCCAACCAAGACTCTGAAATCAGCATGTTTACAACACATGGGGGCCAAACCAAAACAATAAAAACGTTTTGTTGATATAAATAATTAAAACTTCCAAAAATCAATTATTTTGAGCTTGAACTTCAATAATTCATAATAAATAGCCCTTTCATCGGAAAATTGAATCTCGAGAGTTTTATAGGAAATTCAATTCTCTACAACTTTGCGTAAGAAAGTTTTCCAAATTCCAAATAGAAATTGGATAGAAATCCACAAACCAGGCGATTTTACATTTATAATCAAATTTCGATCAATAAATGGGGTCCAACCGACATGTTTAACATATTTTAAACATTTATTGCAACAAAATACTCTTCCTCCTCGTATACTCATATATCCCACATCCGTTGTAAAAATATCACCATTATTATATTATTAAAATATAATAATATATTTAAATGAATTATTTTATCGAGAAAAGATAAAATTTCAATTTTCAACAATTGTCACATTAAAATTTTTCTCCATCTATATCCACATAAAATCAATATTTTCCTCATCATATGAATCAATAATTAATTATTCACAAATAATATTACGAGAATCACAATATTGACAACCGTGCAGGTTCTGGGAAAGAGGGCTTTTCAATAAGAATTTCTTCTTCTTGGGCGCGCAATTAGGTGACCAAACCTCTCCTTAGATGAGAACTTTCTAGACATTGCCAATAATGTTATCTAATAATATTATTCAGATAATATGAATTATTGCTTCGATAATGAAAATCTTGTGTAATGACAATTATTGAAACAACAATGAATATAAAATATCAACGCAAACAATTATTAACTCAATAAAATCTTCGAAGCGGTAATTCACGTAACCATTATTGAGTAGTGCCTTCTTACGTAAGAATCAATAATTGGTGCAATACCGCAAAGTACTTCTCAACAACGCAGCGTATTAGTGTGTTTTAACCACGGGTATTCCAACAAGATAAGCAGTAATAACTACGTCGTTATTTATAAACAACTTATATTTGTCGTTTTCTTCATCCAATCGCTTTCAGTTATGGGACCCACAAAAAGCTGGCCGTCGCATTTAATATTCCCCACAAGCGATCGAATATTCCACGACCAAATGAATATTTTATAACCACTTGCTTATTGAAATATTTGCGTATTTTACCCATAACTATCCACATTAATCAAATCAACCCTTACTATTTCAAAATAATAAATAGATGAAAATAAATTTCATTTATTAATAATTTGGGGTCTTCTAACCTCCCCTCCTTATGAAATTTCGTCCTCGAAATTGGGCGACGATACACTGGTGTTTGAAAAGATGAGAATACCTCGCTTTCATTTCGTTTCCAACTCCCGTGTCATTTCCTCAAGCATGGTTTCTCCACAAAACTTTAACTTATGGTATAACCTCGGTACATAGGACATGTTCTTTCCTATCCAAGATCTTGTGATGTACCTCCTCGTGACGTTAAGTCTTTGGCTATCTCATCCGGTTCTAACTCAATAGCGTGGTTGAATTCGTCCACATATTTACGTAACATCGATACGTGAAAAAGCGTTATGAACACACGTCATACTTGGCGGTACAACGAGTCTATAGGCCACAGTTCCTATTTGATCGAGAATTTTAAATGGATTAATAAATCGAAGGTTTGAGCTTTCCTCACCTCACCGATTCTCGCTTTTGAAATAACAACTTCTTGCACCTCTTTCTTCAAATTCATCAGCTCCGGTGTGTAGCTTGAAGCGACTTTAACTTTATCGATTAAAGTCGATTATACTCGTATATCATCACGTGGGTACCTAGAGTTTTCATCTCCATCTCTATTATTTGTAAATTATACGAAATGAGTCTTTGACAATATCGTACTCGTACTTGTATACGATCTTCTACTCAAACGTCGGCTACTACCACGTTCGCTTTTCCAAGATGGCATGGTCGTAACATGTCTTTGAAATGAGTCTTCTCTTGAGTTCTTGAAACTCTTCCCACATTCCTTGCTCCATTCGAATTTTGTATCTCTGAATTAGTTGCGTTAATGGAATAGCGATTCGAGAATATCCTTCAACGAATCTCGATAATAACCAACTAAGCCTAGAAAGCTACGTATTTCGATTCGAGCTTAGGTTGTTCTCAATTGTGACTCATATCCCAACCTTGGATAGCACGTTACAATGACACCTATCAATTTACTATCGCACGAATATGGTGTCCCCTACGGAGAGTCTGGCTTCGGTGCATTCCACAAAGGAAGTCACCAGATAAAAGCTCGGTACCAAATTTATAGTTGAATTTTAACTCTCGAAGTTCAATAGAGCCATTAGATATGAGATTTTAGAAATGAGTTTTGTCTTAGGGTTCAAAGTCGATACAAAATTTAATATCGATCTTTGGGAGTAAACCAAGAAATTCTTTGAAATCGTCGAAAAAAATCAATAACAACAGAATATTATTCAAATCGGCGTGTCTTTATTCAAATCCATAACATGGACTAAGAAAACTTGACATCCGTAATAAACGAATGACTTCATGGCTTGATATGAAAATGTTTGATTACCATGGTTTGATTGCTTGAATTGAATAACGAGTTGCTTAGGAATATGAAAATTAACAACCTTTAAAGTAATCAATTTCGGCGTGATGAGTAGTTAACCTTAAAATCACATCAAAAGCAAATATCTCTATAGAAATAAGGTTAACGTGTAATGTGATAGTGCCAACTGAATCAAGCAAGATTTCTAAACAACGGATGTAATGAAAGTTTCTCCTAATCTGAGTCTCCATAAATAGGTCAAAGTCTAATTTCTCCGTGTAGTCAAGTTCAAACGTTGAGCGCAATGAAGAGAGATAAAAGAATGGGTAGAACCCAGATTCTAGTAAGGTATAAACTTCGCAAGAATTTATAATTAACTAACCCGTGCTAATTTCGTTCGAGTTCACGGCATTTTGACCGGTCCACGACAAACGCTCTTCAAGAACCGTTGACTTTGACTTTTACGGGACATCCTTTTGAGTCACCATTCCCATTGGATGGTTTTGATATCGCATAATCTCGGCGATATGTCCTTCTTTTCCACAATTATAGCATACCTTAAAGCTGTTGTGGGCGGTTTGGGGTGATATGTCCCTCTTTCCGCATTTGTAAGATCTGACCGGGTGGTCTTTCTCCTCCCTTAGAACCGGGCCACTCTGGCGCCGGCGTCTTCACATGGTCGTTGTTGAATCTCCTCTTTTAAAATCTCCTCCCGACTCGCTTCTTCTATTTTCATGGCCACGATTACCACCAGAGTGGTTACCGCCTTTGTCTCGTATTCTTCTTTCTTCATTTGGTTATCGTTATTACGATGACCGCTATCTTGAGTATGATCCTCATTTATGGTCCCTCGGTTGAACGTACTCGTTATCTCGCTCTAACAATGAGCCTTGTTGACAACATCTGAATAGAGAGAAAATTTATGAGAAATGAGATCTTGGCGTATGTCGGGTTTCAAACCTCTCGAAACATCCGCGTCATCGTTCCTCATTCTCCACCAAATGAGGTGCAAACACGGATAACTCATGAACTTTGCCTCATCTTTGGGACACCGTCGTGTTATTCTCGCTTGATCTAATAAACTCCACTTCCTTCCGTATGACGAATACTTTCGAGGAAGTACTTGTCATTGAATCCATTTCAAACGTCTCCCATGACATCCGAAAATTTGGATGGGTACGCTTCATGATTCCCACCGATGTCTGCCTCGCCGCCACGGAACATAAAGGTAGCGAATGGAACCTACGTTTCCTCCGTGCATCAAGACATCGAATATCTTGGTAATTTGCTTGACCCGTGTTTCCGCCATGATCGGATCCGCTTTCCCAGATTACGGTGGTCCCAACTCTTTGAAGCTGTTTGGTGTGACCACACGCGTGAATTGCTATCATTTCCTCCGTATTTTGAACACGAGTCTCCTCGTCGATTTTGCATGAATCGCAAAAAGCTTCTAAACATCCCTCGTTCATCATCCGCTTTCGGTGGTGTTGTTGTTCGGGAGGTACATTGCCGACCTATTGCACGTTCTCCTCGTTGGTAAAGTCTGAGCATCTCCACGGTCTCATTTACTCCATTGTTAATATTCTCGATCGACATTCTCAAAATGTCATAAAATAAGGGTTAATTAAGGAAATCAATATCTCACATAATATCCCTATATATCGACCAACTAACAAATAAACTTAGGTAGGACACACTTTAGCGAAGGATTTACTCGCCTCTCCCTCTAATTCTATTCCCGATCTCGCGTAGAGATCATATCCCTAAGCTCGATACCAAATTGTGACGCCCCCAAAATAGGTCCATTCCATCCAACCCATTACGAGTCGCCAAATACATGGTACAGAAATAACTACAACTTTATTATTACAACATATAAACTGTGAGTTTAAATACAGATATTGCCATCTAGACAATATCCACACGCAAATAAATCCCCATCATAATTATTGATACATTATTTTACAAAAATGGTGAGGACTACTAAACAACTCTCTCTAGAACCTTCATTCCATACCCAGACTAGTACTCATTACATTCTCGCCCTCACGAAGAAAAATGGAACAACAAGGAAAAGGGTGAGCTCAACTAGCCCAGTAAAGAATATTATGACTAAGATAATATACAACAAATTATCGTTAGTCTTCAACAGGGAAAAAAAACTAATAGAATACAATAGACAACAAGTTTTTAAACCAATATTCGCAGCGGAAATAATAATTCATTAGAAGAGTTAAGTAGAGAATGCAACTACTATCTTCTATGTATGAATTTAAAAGTTCGTCGTCTATCTTTTATCCCTGTAACATCAATCAACATACATCTGGAATCAAATATTCATCTTTGCACTACAGGCCAAAGATATTCATCAGTTGATCATGTTCATCTAAACACCTGTTCATCTTTGCACTACGGGCCAAAGATATTCTTCAGAAATCATTCATCTTTGCACTACAGGCCAAAGATATTCCATAATATCATCATTTAAGACTGAAGATGATGAAAAATATTTTAAAAAAGCGAATCCGGTGAAACAAAATGACAAGGATTAAGGATTAAGGATTCATACTTTGTTTTATCCATGTCCAAAAATACCTCAAAAAATAATCATGGGGAGTAAAATTCAAGAATGATCAAAACATGGATCTGATCAAAGCTAGTATCCGAGAATAGATATTTTTGAACGAAAAAGAAAAATTTTCATTTTTCGATTGAATAGTCTTAAATGATTCGTGAATAGTCTTAGTATACGTGAATAGTAACTCAGACACCAAAAGATAGAAATTTCCCAAAAAATATCTTCACGCTTCATGAATAGTACTCGTGAATAGTAACTTCGTGAATAGTAACTCATGAATAGTAACTTCGTGAATAGTAACTCATGAATAGTAACCCGAGCATGGAAAAGTTCCAAATTTGATAAAAAGTTTCAACCAATATTTTAGCATAATGATATTGAAGAAATAATATCATTTGAGAAGAAAATAACATCCTTACCTCGAAAGACAAAGATTTAGTTGAAACACTTGATATAGGCTATGACTTGAACTTGCATAGTATAGCAATACTCAAAGTATACTCAAAATACTCACAAGAATATTTCGATAATATAGAGAGAGAAAACTTCAATTTACGGTGTGATTTTCAATTCGACCTAAGCACCTATTTATAGGAAATTGCTTAGAACACCAAAAGCGAAAATTTAATATAATAATAATATATTATATATATATTCCTATGCCAACCAAGACTCTGAAATTAGCATGTTTACAACACATGGGGGCCAACCAAAACAATAAAAACGTTTTTGTTGATATAAATAATTAAAACTTCCAAAAATCAATTATTTCGGAGCTCGGAACTTCAATAATTCATAATAAATAGCCCTTTCATCAGAAAATTCAAATCTTGCGAGTTTTTTTAGGAAATTCAATTCTCTACAACTTTGCAAAAGAAAGTTTTCCAAATTCCAAATAGAAATTGACCAGAAATCCACAAACAGGCGATTTTTTAAATTTATAATCAAATTTCGGTCGATAAATGGGGTCCATTGAGCATGTTTAACATGTTTTAAACATTTATTGCAACAAAAATACTCTTCCTCCTCGTATACTCATATATCCCACATTCGTTGTAAAAATATCACCATTATTATATTATTAAAATATAATAATATATTTAAATGAATTATTTTATCGAAAAAGATAAAATTTCAATTTTCAACAATTGTCACATTAAAATTTTTCTCCATCTATATCCACATAAAATCAATATTTTCCTCATCATATGAATCAATAATTAATTATTCACAAATAATATTACAGAATCACAATATTGACAAATGACAGGTTCCTGAGGAAGAGGGGCTTTCAATAAGAATTTCTTCATCGCGCGCGCAATTAGGTGACCAAACCTCTCCTTAGGCAGAGCTGTCTAGACATTGCCAATAATGTTATCTAATAATATTATTCGGATAATATGAATTATTGCTTCGATAATGAAAAATCTTGTGTAATGACAATTATTGAAACAACAATGAATATAAAATATCATCAACGAGAATTATTAACTCAATAAAAATAATTGAGCGGTAATTTATTGGAACCATTATTGAGTAGTGCCTTCTTACGTAAGAATCAATAATTGGTGCAATACTGGTATTGCTCTTGTTCAACAACGCGTATTAGTGTGTTTTAACCACCGGGTATTCCAACAATATTACTTGATAATAACTACGTCGTTATTTATAAACAACTTATATTTGTCGTTTTCTTCATCCAATCGCTTTCCGTTATGGGACCCACAAAAAAGCTACTTGGTCCGCATTTAATATTCCCGACGATCACGAATATTCCACGACCAAATGAATATTTTATAACCACTTGCTTATTCGAAATATTTGCGTATTTTACCCATAACTATCCACATTAATCAAATCAACCCTTACTATTTCAAAATAATAAATAGAGGAAAATAAATTTAATTTATTAATAATTTGGGGTCTTACATGCATAAACAACGAGATCTGAGCCCTTAAAGTGGTTGTCAGAGCTGTTCTTCATTTTCGGGTTACCCAAAATGAAGAACAGTTCGAATGCCCTACTGGGCTTCAATAACTAGTATTTCGTGTAACGGTTTAGTGATCTGAAGATTTCAGTGTGTAACCAACATGTACATGAAGAGATTAATTACTTAACATCACTATAAAAATAACAGAATCAATAGATATCGAACGGTCAAAGGATGTCAGACGACACGTTCATCTGTTTTCTGGGTTACCCAAAAAACAGAAAACGTGCTCGTGCTACCTACTTTGACCAGACCATGTTCTCATAATATTTGAAGGTTAGGTGATATTAAGGCATGATATTATAGATCATATTACCTACTACAACATAGATGCAACAAAAACAATAAATCGACAAACAACGTGAAGATCAGAGCCCAAGAACATCTTGTCAGACGTTTCTGGGCACGATCTGGGTTTTCCAGAAATCCGATAGTCATGGTCGGTCAATGAGGTTTGACCACCCGTAACTTTCATTCTGTGCATGATCTGGACTAGATTAAAGTTCCAGAATACAGACCACCAGACATACTATAATTATCAATGCTCAAAACACAAAAACCAAACACAGAAATAGATCTACCGGGTCTGACATTAGCTGTCAGACAACACAAAAATTTTTCTTAGATTTTCTTAAAACTTGATTTTTGACACTTAGATGATATGGATGTGTATAATACCAACCCAGATCATCATAATAAACTACAAATAACATATTCTAACATTCAAACCTAACATATAACACAAGATCGATGGACAGATTTCTTGCTAGGGTTTATACCTTTTATGAACTAATCTTAATTTCTGGCTTCTGATTTGTTATGGCTGATCGTGGGGCTTGTTTTGTGATTGATTTATGAAGGATAATTCGTAGGTTTTAGAGAGAGAGGCTCTAGTATGAGAGTTTGTGCAAAATAAGTGGGCAAATGAGATTTTTCTCTCTCGGAAACTATTTATATAATGTGTATGATGCATGTATGGGCTGATGTATGTTGCTGGTTGCTGAGATTGTAAGTCACAATTGTCAACATAGTTGGTCACCAACTCCAACAACTCTAACACTTGTCAAAATCCAATAATTCAAGAGGGTATTTTGGTCTTTTCGCTTGGAAATTTAATGGCCATTTTGTCATTTGGCAAACCCTTAGGGTTTGACCCTTAGGGTTTGACCCTTAAGGCTTAGAACAAATCAAATGTAGGATTTCCAATTTAGGATTTGCACAAAAATAAAATTAAATAAAATAAATTATAGTTTCTATAATTTTGAAAGTAGGGTTTTCTAATTATGATTAATTTTCTATTTACACTATACATGAACATTAGAGTTTAATATGACAAATTATAATTAACTTTGCTAATTTAGCAATTAGGGTTTATTCTTTTGGTAATTAGGGTTACCAAATTAAAATTAGGGTTTTTAATTACTAAATTAGGGTTCTAGTTTAGTAATTAGGGTTTAACAATTTAAGGTTTTCATAATTAACAGTTGTAATTCGAATACTTGTTAATTAATCAACTTATCACAATTACAAACAATCTCAAACTATAATTTGAATTTCAAATTAGGGTTTCTAACTTAGCATTTAGGGTTTCTTGATAATCGTTAGGGTTTTTCCCTAATTAGATTCATAATCACTAACATGTCTCCTTGATTACATCAACCTGATTAACAATCAGTCTTAGTTTCTTACTTAGGGTTTGAATTACGGTTTTCGGTTTGAACTAGGGTTTTTCAAATACCGCACCATTATTGACCAATTCGTACATACAATACTTATTTATAGCACTAAAAAATCAAAATATAATTAATATTATATTATTATTCTTATCCATTAATAAAAATCAAAAATTAGGGTTTGGATTCCATATCTGATTTATTCTTCATATATAACATTATTAATTAAGTTAAAATAATTAACTTAATTAACCTTGCAGAAATTCATATAATAAAATAAACAATTATTATAATAATTCTAAAAGTCATTTCATATATTATTTAAATAATATAATAATCATGTTTTCATAGAAAATAATTAATAAAAATATTTTCCTTTGTAAAATTAATTATTATAAGAATATACTTTATAATAATCAATAATTCTAAAATAAAATTATTTGTAAATATTTATGTAATAGATATATTTTTATTTACCACATAAATACATATACACATTATCTTATACAAATCCTCATCCTTAAAATAAAAAAAAAAATTATACGCAAAATTTTTTATTTATTTATATAAAAAATATCGGGTTGTTACATTCACCCTCCCTTATAAAGATTCCGTCCCCGGAATCACCATTTTAAAAACCTACACATAAACGGTTACATAGCATACACAATCTTTGCAAGTAGATCTCGATCATAATTTGATCGAACTGATTTTTAACTATTCACATAAAGCTTGTCTTTCTGATTAAACGGAAATTTGATTTCTAAAAGAACTCAAATTCGTCCCTCAAAATTTTTTTATATAATAATTTACTATATACAGGAAAATCATGTATAATAAAATAAAAGTTGTATGAATAGTACCTGGAGTTCCACTGCCAGCTGCCATCGTGTCCTGGACAGTCATGTTGTAGACCCTTGCAGTAGATTTCTTTGGCTTGCTGGATGACGTAGGTCCCGTGATTGCTAAAGTTCCGCTTCCGTGCCAGTATTCACACTACCTGCCTCCACCCTCCTCTTCGGATAATCTTTCACCTTGTGCTCAGTCGATCCGAATATAAAACATCCATTAATCATCCTAGGATTGGGGCAGTTGGGAGAGATATGGCCCTCCTACCCGCACTTATAGCATACAAACTTCCCTTTCAAACATTCCCCCGTGTGGTTCTTTCCACAAATCTTACATGGCACTATCTGCTTCTTAACTCCTTCCTGCTTCACCTGAATACTTTTGAAGTTGTTCATCTTCCTCTTTCCATCTCCACTCCTGCTCCCACTATTAATTTCCACCTTCCCATCTCCTTCAGTCTTACCCTTATTCTTCCTCTCTTTGTTGTAGAGGCTCATGGCCTCACTCCCCTCCTCAGTTATAATCGATTTCTCCATGAGTGCTGCAAATGTAGGAATTTGCAACACCGTCACCTTGTTGTAGAGCCAGGGTTTTAATCCCAGCTCAAACCTCCTTGCCTTTCTAGCCTCCGTATCGACTTGATACGGGGCTAACCTAGCTAACTCATTGAATTTTGCGGCGTATTCTGACACCGTCATATTTTCCTGCTTCAACTCTAAAAATCTCACCTCCATCCTAGCCTGCATACTAGGTGAAAAATAATTTTTCAAAAATAAAGTTTTAAATCTATCCCATGTGACTACACCTTCTCCTGCCCTCACCTGATTCGCTTCCCACCAAAAATTTGCCTCACCCTTCATCATATAAGTGGCAAAAGCAGTCTTCTGCCCATCATCTACCCTAGTTACCACAAACACTTTTTCAATCTCTATGACCCAAGTTTGGGCTTCAACAGGGTCAGTTGTACCTTTGAATTCCAGTGGTCCTACAGCCTTAAAGTCTTTGAAGTTCGCTAAGCGATTATCCGGCTGGTTCCCAACGACTAGTATTCCTTGATGCATAGCTTGTGTTACCATGTTGGCAAAGTGTTGCATCGGGTCTGCTTGTTGTTGTCCCTTAACGTTGTTGACAGATTCTTCTGCCCTTTGATTGCGAGTTCGACGTCTTGGCGGCATTATCTGATTAAATAAAATCATAAATTTAACTTACATTCTAAACCTTATAGCATAAGTTTAATATATTAAACTTGTTTCATTACTCAAACATAGATTCATATTCATTTAACGAATATTTTACATAACATAGCACATAATGCTTTAAACATCAGCTATCCCTCTGCGACTACAAAAGTCGGGATTTACAACCTTGACCAGCATAAAAGTTTTAGAACATTACATTAAACAAACATACTTATCATATATATTACATTAAACACACCTACACAACAGAACCTATACTACTTATTTATTACACCTCTTCCTTGAACAACTTTTCGCCTGATGACCTTCTATCCCACAGATAAAACATGCTCCTGGTTTGTAGTCAGGACAATACAGAGTAGTATGTCCTTCATAACCACAAAGGTAACAAATTATTTTCCCTTTCTTCTTATCAGGTTTTCCTAAGTCATAGTCTTCTATCTTTCTTTTTCCCTTCTTGCTCGGAGCTGCACACGTTGTGTTGCTTGTGGCTCCCATCTGATCAATTTGGATTTTAAACTTATCTTGTTCTTCCATTGTTTCTATTAACGCTTGACGCAACTGACTATTCAACAACTTTTCTATCTCCCACAGCCTTTTCAGAGAAGAAACCTTGTTCCACAGAACCTACACCTCTGTTGATGCTTGATCAGCTTCAACTTTAGTGTCTGAATCACTATCTGTCAGCTCTACAATCTCCGGATCTGGTATAACATTTTCTACAATAACCACCTCGTCTGAGTTATTTACATTGTGAGCCTCTATTTCAGCTATTGGCTTTGATATCAGCTCGGGTGTATGGGTTTGACCCTTCTTCATGCTATATGCATATAACAAGCCTTTTCCACCAGACATCTACACATAAATTATCCTGATTAGCATATAGTATATACACACAGCAAATAAGAGTTTTATTTAAGTTAACTTTTATTTTGTTTGACGATGAATTTATTCAATTCATCTCTTTTTAAACTCTATATGAGTTATTTATATTTTCAATGTTTCCCTCTGTTCTAAGGTTATAGCCTAAGGTCTAACCCACCTAAGATTTTTAACCCTAAGCTCTGATACCAACCTGTAGAGCCCCCAAATCTGGGTACTTGAAACCTGAACTCGGTGCTTTACGATACCATTTCTATGAGTGGAATAATACTAATAATAATAACAATAATATAAAGATCAACTTAATTTACATATCATCAGAGTCTGAATCCCAAGTACGTAACCTTTAAACATTCATTACATCCCATAATAGATAGTATATATCATACTTGTCTTAATAAAGTTAATTATTACATAAAATAGCATTTCTCTTATTCAAATGAACTTTTCCTTTCCCTTGTTCTTAAGCAGAGCTCTCCTGGTCGTTCACACTTAGCTGAAAACATTTAAATTAAGCAAGGATGAGCATTTGAGTGCCCAGCAAGTAATAGCAATTATATATATAAGCTGAAAGAATTTAAATGTTTTCTTTATACTACCCTTCTACAACGATTTCAATAGTTGTGAAGTAATCTGTACCAATGATAATAATATATCAATTCTATACCAAATCTTTGAAACTACGTACTGACTATAAATAAGGTTTAGGTGACATGCTATGAACATTGTTTTCAATTTTCAAATAGGTTAAACAGAAATTCATCTTTAAACCGTCATAACTTACTACGCACGGGGTGATCGGCCGTTATGCCTGTGATTAATCAATCTACGTAATGCAAGAACGAGGGTATCGTTCACTCTGTCCACCTTGGGTGCATAAAGGTTTTCCCGTGTAGGGATGTTCATACTTGTCTGGATTCCAAATCAAAGGTTTTATCTTGTTCAACAATAATCTATAATTCAACATATATGTATACGGGTAATTGACAAAGTTGTATCAACATGTGATTAAATACAATGATTATCCAAGTGGGGACACTTGTATAACCATTTATCGAAATTAACGAACAGAATATATATCTGAATTATCATATACTAACATGTTGATAATCAATGGGCGTATATAATATAATGTTAATAATCTTTACAGTAATAATATAGTTTAGAAACATTCTTACTCATGTCCATTGCATAAAGAAAATACAAAGGTAAGATACTTGCCTGATGCGTTGCTTACAATTTTCAATTTAGATTTATCGTTTATATCACGACCTATCATTAATCAAATCATTCGTTCGATTAGAAAAATATACTATAACACATAGTACTGCATTTCGCAGTCAGCACATACCCTAATCACATTGGCACATATGTTTAGTAACCATTGAATCACGAATAATCACTTATATCTAATCAATTTATCTAAGTCCAGATCAATTTCTGAAACATGTCGATGTACCGACAGCTTTATCGGGTAATTATCGAGTCTAAGACTCTATTCTGTAACTCAATATCTATAAATATCGGTCATATTATTTTTAAATGACTTAATATAATTTTAAAACATTTATTATAATTTATCATGAATTTTCAAACATTGGAATCATTATTAAATGATTTAAATATTAAACAATCCTATTATCATTAATATTTAATTAATATTAAACTATTAATGAAATCATTTCAAAATATTAAATTTATTTATAATAACTTAAAATACTTTTAAAGTATTAATATTACCCTTAAATGATTTTTAAAACATTTAAAATTATTTTAAATAATTACCATTAATATTAAAGTATTAATGTATTACTTATTAAAATATTAAAAGTCCTTAATCATAACTTAAAATATTTTTAATTCATTTATTTCCTTTTAAATGATTTTTAAATAAGGAAAACCATTTTTAAACTATTTATTTAATATAATTATTAAATAAATCTAATATCATCTAATATTAAATTAATATCATTAATATTAAATTATTAATAAAATTATCCTTTAAATATTAAAAGTTGTATTTTATAACTTAAAATACCTTTAAACACTTTATTTTTATTTAATATAATTATTGCATAACCTTAATATCATTAATAATAATTAATTAATGAAATTTACCTTTAAATATTAAAACTTATATTTTATAACCTAAAATATTTTAAATACCTTATTATTATTTAAAATGATTTTAGTATAATAAAATCATTTTTAAATAATTTATTTAATTCATTTAGTAAATAACTTAATTATCATTCATATTAATTAATTAATGAAATTTGCTTTAAAATATTATAATTTATATTTTACAACTTAAAATATTTTTAAATAACTTATTATCATTGAAAATGATTTTAATATAATAAAATCATTTTTAATTAATTTATTTAATACATTTAATAAATTAATTAATTATCAATAATATTTAAATAAATACTAATATTTATGAAAAATATTTCAAATTATTAATATTTAATTTTTATAACTTAAAATAATTTTTAAAATTATTTTTATAATTTTTGAAATTAAATACTATTTTTAAATAATTTTCAGAATTTAAATAATTAATTTTTAATAAAAGTGTCGCTTAAAGAAGATTTTATAGCTGATGTAACCGTCATTATAGGTGTTCTTCTTTTTCTTGGCTAAACCCAGAACATTCGTACCAGTTTTCGAGTTGCTTAGTTTGACCAAGCTTATTTTAGTGTGTGTTGTGTTTCTGGGTCTGTTGTTTGCTAGATCATGTAGTACAAATACAAGACTACACGATCCAACAATAAACATCATCATAACGTGCATAAACAACGAGATCTGAGCCCTTAAAGTGGTTACATCGAGTCGTTCTTCATTTCAGGTTACCCGAAATGAAGAAACGATTCGCCCTACTACTGGGCTTGATAACTAGTGATTAGTGTAGCAGTTTAGTGATCTGAAGATTTTCGAGTGTAACCAACATGTACATGAAGAGATTCATTACTTAACATCACTATAAAAATAACAGAATAACTAGATATCGAACGGTCAAAGGATGTCAGACGACACGTTCATTTGTTTTCTAGGTTACCCAGAAAACAGAAAACGTGCTCGTGTTACCTACTTTGACCAGACCACGTGCTCATAATATTTGAATGTTACGTGATATTAAGGCATGATATTGTAGATCATATTACCTACTATAACATAGATGCAACACAAAAAAAAAATCGACAAACAACGTGAAGATCAGAGCCCAAGAACATCTTGTCGACGCGTTTACGGGCACGATGGGGTTTTCAGAAATCAGATAGTCATGGTGGATTGATGAGGTTTGACCACCCGTAACTTTCATTCTGTGCATGATCTGGACTAGATTAAAGTTCCAGAATACAGACCACCTGACATACTATAATTATCAACGCTCAAAACACAAAAACCAAACACAGAAATAGATCTACCGGGTCTGACATTAGCTGTCAGACAACACAAAAATTTTTCCCAGATTTTCTTAAAACTTGAGTTTTGACAGTTAGATGATATGGATGTGTATAATACCAACCCAGATCATCATAATAAACTACAAATAACATATTCTAACATTCAAACCTAATATATAACACAAGATCGATGGACAGATTTCTTGCTAGGGTTTATACCTTTTATGAACTAATCTTGATTTCTGGCTTCTGATTTGTTATGGCTGATCGTGGGGCTTATTTTGTGACTGATTTATGAAGGATAATTCGTAGGTTTTAGAGAGAGAGAGGCTCTAGTATGAGAGTTTGTGCAAAATAAGTGGGCAAATGAGATTTTTCTCTCTCCAAATCTATTTATATAATGTGTATGATGCATGTATGGGCTGATGTATGTTGCTGGTTGCTGAGACTGTAAGTCACAATTGTCAACATAGTTGGTCACCAACGCCAACAACTCTAACACTTCTCAAAATCCAATAATTCAAGAGGGTATTTTGGTCTTTTCGCTTGGAAATTTAATGGCCATTTCGTTATTTGGCAAACCCTTAGGGTTTAACCCTAAGGTTTAGCACAAATCAAATGTAGGATTTCTAATTTAGGGTTTGCACAAAAATAAAATAAAATAAAATAAATTTTAGTTTCTAAAATTTTGAAATTAGGGTTTTCTAATTATGATTAATTTTCTAATTACACTATACATGAACATTAGAGTTTAATATCACTAATTATAATTAACTTTGCTAATTTAGCAATTAGGGTTTATTCTTTTGGTAATTAGGGTTACCAAATTAAAATTAGGGTTTCCAATTACTAAATTAGGGTTCTAGTTTAGTAATTAGGGTTTAACAATTTAAGGTTTTCATAATTAATAGTTGTAATTCGAATACTTGTTAATTAATCAACTTATCATAATTACAAACAATCTCGAAATCTAATTTGAATTTCAAATTAGGGTTTCTAACTTAGCATTTAGGGTTTCTTCATATTCATTAGGGTTTTTCCCTAATTAGATTCATAATCACTAACATGTCTCCTTGATCACATCAACCTGATTAACAATCAGTCTTAGTTTGCTACTTAGGGTTTGAATTAGGGTTTTCGGTTTGAACTAGGGTTTTTCAAATACCGCGCCGTTATTGACCAATTCGTACATACAATACTTATTTATAGCACTGAAAAATCAAAATATAATTAATATTATATTATTATTCTTATCCATTGATAAAAATCTAAAATTAGGGTTTGGATTCTATATCTGATTTATTCTTCATATATAACATTATTAATTAAGTTAAAATAATTGACTTGATTAACCTTGCATAAATTCATATAATAAAATAAACAATTATTATAATAATTCTAAAAGACATTTCATATATTATTTAAATAATATAATAATCATGTTTTCATAGAAAATAATTAATAAAAATATTTTTCTTTGTAAAATTAATTATTATAAGAATATACTTTATAATAATCAATAATTCTAAAATAAAATTATTTATAAATATTTATGTAATAAATATATTTTTATTTACCACATAAATACATATACACATTATCTTGTACAAATCCTCATCCTTAAAAAAATAAAAAAATTATACGCAAAATTTCTTATTTATTTATATAGAAAATATCGGGTTGTTACAACTGACACTGCAGACTGTTATCTCACCTAACACCATAAAAGGTGTTTTCCGCTGACCCATAGTACTTTTCTTAGCTTCTTCAATACGTTTCTTTGTTACATACTAAGGATGATTGTTGTGTCATTGGGACTCCCGATAGTCTCAACATCTATAATCCATTCCACATTTGGTGACTTTTATTCTTAAACAAATGGACAAGGCTCGATGCTTCTGATGCAGACAGATGATACACTACGATCATGATCGTGGTGTCTTTCCACCTTGGAGCTTGATCTGGTACTGATGGATGAGAACACTACGATTTCTCTTAAGTACGGGTACACTACGATCTTTACTTGCTTGACTTGCAAACTCTACGCTTTCTAGAGAACTCTACGATTCTTGAGTTTTACTCGGCAGACATTTGGACCACTCTACAATTCTAGGAGAGGCCCTCCAAGGCAGACAGACTACGATTCTTGATGCTCTACGATTCTGCCTTGGCTTCTGCAATCTTTTGATCAGCTTGATACACTACGATTCTGCTGAAGCATATCCATTACATCTCAAGACATAGATCAACCTAACAGCTTTGATCTTTTCTTCTATACATTCATTTACAAAATGATAAACATTAAAGCTTAGATCAACCTAGCAAGTTTGATCTACCACTTAGTCCTTGTACATCATGTATTCCTTGAAAGACTTTACATATAATCATGAATATTGACTTTCAACATCAAATTTAAATATGCAATCTTCCAATAATCTCCCCCTATTTGATGTTGACTCAACCAAGGAGATTTTTATCATGATTATCAATTTCTAGATGCAGATGCTAGAAAGTAAATATGACTTAGTGTTTCAGTGAGCAACTGAAACCTCTAGAGAATAAGCATGACTTTATTGATGTTTGTAAACACAGATATTACAATAAAGCTTAGTTACATCAATAAGAAATGAGTTCCATCTTATCTCTATTTCTTCTGCCTTTTGTTCCTTGGAGGATTAGCATACTCTGCAGCTTTTCTTCTCCTGCTGGCTTCGTCTCTCCATGTTATATCTTCCAGCTCGCTTTGACTTAGCCTTTCCCAATAATCGTATCTATTCATGAATGCAAGATCTTCAATTGGCATGTTTAGGACTGTAGTGCTTACCCCTTGTGAGCTGGGAGAAGGCCCTTGAATTCTTATCGGTTGCGCCATTATAATTTGTTGTTGTTAAGGTCGTGGAGTTTGATGACGAGGCTGTCTTGAAGGAATGAATTTTCCTTTGCCTCTGCCTTTGCCTTTCTCTCCTACCTCCCCTTTATTTACCCCTTTATGTCAGCATCAAGGGTTCGAATGTCTTCAGACAGTTGATTCATGCCTTGGACGAGCTCGTGGAGCTGATTCTTGGAGTGAGCAATGTCTTCACGGTTTTATTGGACCAAAGAATCAGCTCGAGACTCTTTCTTTTGAAGGATGGTCAAGACAGTTTCTATTTGTTGATTTGACCCATGGAGAATGCTTGGAATTCTTTCATTGATGTTCGTAGACTTGTGAGACTCTCCATTATATGCTTATTTTGAGATTCCTGAGTCTTTTGCAGAAGGAGAACTTGTGACGACCTGAAAACTTAGAAAAAATTTAAAATCATAATTGTTTGATTTAAGGTTCAATATTAGAACCTAGACAGAAAATAAGTGTATGGATTTAACATTTTTGGGAAGGAATTTTGAGGATTTCAAATTTTGTAAAGGATTTTGGTGAATTATTCAGGATTAAGGATATATGCGTATATGATATGTGTGTATGGTATTAAATGTGTATAGTTTATGGTTAAGGTTCAAGGGTTGACCAGATAAATTATATCAGTTTAAAACCCTAATATTATATTAGAATGTTGACATTCAGTTAGAAAACCCTAACGACCCTAATTTCAGTTCTGGGAATCTGAAATCCTAATTCAGAAATTAAAAACCCTAATTTGGGAATTCAATTGCTAGTATAAGGTTTAAACGTTATTAATTATACTTAATTAGGGAAAACCCTAATGATTAATTAGAAAACTCTAATTTCAAATTTTGAAACCCTAATTGTTCCATTAGAAACCATAATGTACAATTGTGGACCTAATTGCAAGATTTACAATTTTAATTAGGAAATATTAATCCTAATCATTGAGTTTGAATGTGATTAGTAAAGTTTAATGTAATTAGGAAAAACTAATTTTAAATTAGTAAGCTTAATTTTTCATTTTTTTAAACCCTAATTTGGAAATCCTAAATTTGATTTTTGAAAAACCTTAGGTTTTAACCCTAAGGGTTGGATTAAATGACATCTTTGCCATTAAAACTAAAATCAAAATGACTAAAGTGCACTTTTTATTTCTTTAATAAGGTAACTTGCAAATCTTGCTATATCTTAGTTGCTCAACCACTCCATGATTGCCCATGTGACTTAAAAACATCCAACATCTCAGCCAACTTGTTAGATTAGCTGCATTGTCTCAATTCATAAAGATTAGAGAGAGAGAAAAGGCTTACTTTATTTCTCATATGAACTTAGACCATTCTCTCTCCAAAATCCGAAAATGGAGAGTGAGAGAGAGTGAGATACAAAGCTAAGATCACCTCTTAGCTTAACAAGATCAGATCATCAAGATCAGAATCAAAAAATGGAGCATCAAAGTGGTATAAACCCTAATCTTAAAAATCTTATGATTTAATGTTAAATGTTGTTAATGATTGGTTAGATGTGTGTTATAGGGTGTCTTTTAGTGATCTGGGTTGTTAGATCCCAGATCCATATCATCAAAGTGCTCAAAATTTAAGTTTTCAAAAATCTGGAAAAGTTGGAAAACATGTCCTGACAGCCGAATGTCAGGGATCATAGATCATTTTCTGCTATTTGTTTTTGTGTTTTAAAGGTTTGTAGTTGTAGTATGTTGTGAGGGATTTGATTTGGAACTTGAATCAAGCCCAGATCATGTGTAGATCAAAATTTATTAAGGGTCAAAGGTCGTTGACCGACCATGACCAACTGAGTTTCTGGGCAACCCAGAAACCCAAAAAGTCTGACAGTCGTTTTGCAAGCCTTTGATCTTGCTATTGGTAAGGAGTTATGCCATGTTGTTGTTATATACTTGTAGACTGACATGAGTACTACATATCTATGCCTTTAGATCACCCCGATCCGTAATAGAATCATAGAAATTCGTGGTCAAACAATCAGATTGACTAAAGCGCTTTCAAGAACATTTCGAAAACCCGAAATGTTCAAGAAACGATTCATGGCCCGCACTTTCAATTAGGCCTAAAGCTTCCTTTGATGTTATTTTTAAACTGATCTGATGCTATAGAGTTGTTTACTAACATCTCTACTATAAATTTGAACATTCATATCACACAGATCAAGCTTAGGATGCATGTTACAAGGATTGAAAAGTAGTCACTTGGTCTGTTCTTCATTTCTGGAAAACCCAGAAATGAAGAATAGCCTCTGACAAGGTTTTTGAGAGTAAAGATCTCTTTGGTTTGTTATATTTTGGCCATGAAACTTGATTTTAATTGTAGTATTACATAAATACTACAATACTAACACTTTAGACAAACCAGAAACTTATCGAGCATGAATTTATGGGTGGTCAAACCACCTACCCTACAAACTGTTATGAGTTTCTGGGTTTGGCCAAGAACAGACCAAGAACACCATTAGAGACGGTTTTGTCGCCTATGGTACCTTTAGCGACAAATAATTTTAGAAAATTAATTATTTTAATTAATAAATAGATAAAAAAAATGGTTTTTAATTATTAAATATACAAAATAAATCCCTAAAAATTATTTTAAAGTCCGAAAATTAGTTTTTAACTATTTTGATTATATTTCATAAATATTTAATATTTTTGGAATATAAATGGTATTTAATTTATTTAATTATAATATTAAATAAATTATTTAAAATAATTTTAATACATGAACAATCATGAAAAATTATATTATGGTATAAGAAAATATTTTAAGTTACTTTTAATGACTTTTAATATTTTGTGATGAATCTCATTAATTAATAAATATTAATGATAATTAATTAATTTAATAAATATATTAAATAAATTATGGAAAAATAGAATTAATGATTTAAAATTCATATAAAAATTATTTAAGTGTTATAAAATATTTTAAGTTATAAAATATAACTTTTGATATTTTGTCATGAAAATATTAATATATTAATATTCATAGAAATTAACGGATAATGGATTTAAGTGTTTAAAATTATATAAATATGATTTTAAGGTATTAAAATACATTGATATATTATAAATATATTATAATATTATGACATGTATTTCATTAATGTTTGATATTAAATAAATATTAATGATAAAGGAATTATGTGGTATTTAATTCATATAAATACGATATTAATGATTGAAAATTCATGATAAATGATAATAATTATCTGAAAATTATTACGAGCTTATGAAAAAAGTTTTGACTGATAACAAAATTATCTAAGGTAATTGTTAAGTGATTAGACAGAGTTTAATTGAACTTAAACTCGACGATTTTCCGACTAGACCGTCGGAATGTCAGAATAGTACCGAACTCGACTCAGACTATCAAAGTTTGACTTGAGGTTAGGTTTTATGTGTGTTATATACTGATAGGGTTATGTGATAATGTGTTTAGGTTATTTTAAATACTGTGATGATATTATTCTAATGTGTAGATCAGTATTATTTATATTAGGTTTTCAGACAAAGCTAGATAATTTTCGTAACGATAATCCACGGAACATGCAAGTCTTTCTTAACTCGACCTCGAGTTGTATTATTCAAATATAACTTGTGGTTAATCATTGTTGATTGTCATGTCTAAGAATTGTTTAATTGCACTCTGTGCGTATTGCATGTGTTCATTAGGTATGAAAGGCTGATCACCTTCATTACCATTCGGTCCAGATATATTTGTTCATGTTAAATGCTTGTTCAGTCATAAAAATGTGTTCATACTAATTCACAACTATATTGTTGAATTATAGCCAGCTTATTATTCAAATTCTTTCAATCATGATATATCCTTAAATAAACTTATACTTGCTGGGCAAATTCATTACTCACCCTTGCTACACTACAAAAAAATGGGGCTTTAGCAACAACCAATTTTCGTTGCTAAAGGTGCCAAATTTCGTTGCAAAAGGGTTTTGGCAACGAATTTACTGTCGTTGCGTCTTTCGTTGTGCAATGAGCGTTGCTAATTGTTCCGCAACGAACGTTTTTTTTTCGTTGCCAAAAGTACTATATTTTGCAACGAAATTTGGCTTTCGTACAGAGACATCAATCCTTTAGCAACAAAATGCATTGTTGCAGAATAATTAAAATTTTGTTGCTAAAAACCCCATTTCGTTGCAAAAGCCTGCTAATTGGCAACGAAATGAACTCTTTTTTTTTTGCAACGACCATGCATTTTCGTTGCAATTGACACCATTTTGCAACGACATTTTTCGTTGCAGTAAATTATGAAAATTGTTGCCTAAGCTTGCTTTCGTTGCGGAATATAAACTTTTTAACAACAATTTTTGTTGCTGATTATTTTATTTGGCAACGACATTATGCTGAATCAGCAACGAAAATATTTGTTGTTGGTTATTTTTCAATAGCAACGAAAGTCGTCGATTAGCAACGACATTATATGTTGTCGTTTCTTTATATGTGCAACGAAAGTTGATATGATTTGCAACGATAAAAAATGTTGCCTTTTATGTTAGTATTAGCAACAATATCATATCCGTTGTTATTAGGTTAATTTTTCGTTGCCAAATATTATATTTTTAATGCCATTAGCAACGAAAATTTGTTGCTAAATGTATAAAAAATTGTTGCTATATTAAAACTTATTCAATGCTTTGGTAACGAATTATATTGTTGCCAAATTAAAATTTGACATTCTTTTTGTGTACCTGACTGGCTCAATGTCCCCATAGCAAATAATGGCAAAAATACAAAAAACTAAAATATTATTAACTTAATAAAATGATCCACTACATAATCATTCATTATCTTTATAATTAACCATCTAAAGCTACCACAGTTCTTCAATCAAAGTATATATCTACATATATAGATAGTACACTTCATAATTTTGTCCCTTGTCTTCTGTAAATGTAGCACGAAAATTTGATACCCAGTATGTGACGCCCCCAAAATTAGGTATACATCACCCATCTTGGGTCGTCAGATACATGGTACAAAATTCAAATACAACTTACTAATACAACTGTCGTGTACAATACAACAAACATAAACTGTGAGTTTGAATACAAATATTATCTACTAGAGATTATACAAACTCAAAAGGAGTTCTTATTACAATTATTATCACACTATTTCATAGAATAGTGAGGACTACTAATGCTATCCTCTGGGCCATCACTCCGTTCCCCGACTCGTCCCGGCTATATTCTCATTTCCTGAAGAGAACAGTGAAAGAAAGGGTGAACTCAACTAGCCTAGTAAGAAATATTATGACTAAGATAATGCAGAATAAATTATCATTAGTCCCCGACAATGTTAAACCGATAAAATATAATAGACATCAAGTTTAAGCTGCGGGTGAACAAGCAATCCATTAAAAAGTCAAGTAGAAAATAAAATCTACTATCTTTTATGATTTAAAAGGTTTTTCATCACTTTGTTATCATTTGAGACTCGAATTTTAAGAAATAATCCACATCTCGAAATCATCCTCGCACTACTGGGCCAAGGATATTATTTAGTATCACGACCACGAATTATCCATGCTCTATGGGCCAAAGATAATCGTGTTTTCATCAACAGTCTGATCAAAGCCATAAAACAATTCATCTTTGTACCCTTGGGCGAAGAGAATCCATAGCCATAATCATACCAAAAACCAGCGTCCATCAATGCACTACGAATTGATGAGGACTTTTTCCACATCATTTGTAACATTACCAATCGTGATTATCTTAGAATAATCCCTAGTCATAATCATACCAAGTCCATCTATGCACTCTGAGCCACAGATGACTTTTAACATAATATAAACATGAGGATGATGACAATGATAAAAGAATTCAATAAAACAAGTTCAAGAATTAATTTGTCCAGGAACCAATAATGTCCAAATTGTCAACATGATAATGCTTTGTAGAGTAAAATTCAATAATGCTCAGAAGAATATTTCCACGAAAAGAAAAGATTGGATGAAGCTTAAATATCAATGATATTCCACTAATTTCATGGAGTATAGAAGTCAAAATTTTAATCAACCGAGTATAATACCGAATGGAATAACAAAAGATATCACCATAAATGCGGTACCCAGCATGACGGTTATTTTAACAGAATAATAATAACGGAAACGGTCGGTGAAATTCATAATGCAATGGGATGTTCAACAGAATAATAAATGCGGAATAATAAATGATGGAACCAGTCCGACGTATACATGCATGATGGATATTAGATAGAATAATAAAGGCGGAATAATAAAATGGAACCAAGTCAGTTGTATAGCATGATGGGATATTCCAGCGAGAATAATAGAAGAATGTCACCAAGTATAGGGTAGCTTGGCGTATCTGAGTTATTCCAATGAACAATAAAGAAATGGAATAACATAAGTTCTCTTCTTGAATACAAAAGAATAATATCCCTCACTAGTAAAATAATACTTGATATAAGAGTAGTGAAGTAGCGTAGAAAACTATTCTTCTATCTCTCTATCTCTCTCTATACTTTCTCTCTCTCAGAGTTCGGTGAATTTGTAAGAAAATAATGAAGGAATGAGCTTTATTTATAGGAAAATGGAATGCATAGTAACTAATCCATGAGCGGTCCAGATTGATTTACTTTAATCGACTATCCATATTTAAAGAAAAATTTTTAAATAAAATATAATATATTCTATTTATATAAAAAGATTTTTACTATGCAAACACTATCTGTGCAATTGTGAAAACACTATGCATAATAAAATATAATATATTCTATTTATAGAATAACTTTAATAAAGTATTACATTTTATATAAAAGATTTTACTATGCAAAACACTATGATAATAGAATATAATATATTCTATTTATAGAATAACTTTAATAAAGTATTTTGTTTATATAAAAGATGTTTTATTTTATTACGTGAATAAAACAAAACTTCTAAATCAACAATAATTGAATCAAATAATGTGAGATCTTATGCAACAACTATTGTAGCAATAATTGAACAAAAACCGAGTGATTTCTCACATAAATATCAATAATCAATCTGGTATTGCTACTATGCAACAACAGCAGTATTCTTGTATTTTTTACTACAAGAGTAGTTCAACAAGTATCAACAGTAAAACTTTCGCCGTTATTTTCAATAAAATATTTTTGTCATTTTCTCGATCCAACAATAATTCCGTTGTGGGGTCCACTAATGATTGTCTTGTCGCATTTAATAATATTTTACATTAAAAGCGAATATTCCCAGAGACCAATCGAATATAATATGACAACTTGCATACTTTGCAAAATTTATAAATATTATCCACAACTATAACATTATCTCAAATTCACACCATAATATAAAAAAATTATTTCGAGAAAATTAATTCTTTATTCATAAAAAATGGGTTTCACAATCTCCCTCCTTATGGAATTTCTCCTCGAAATTTACGTGCACGTACACTGTATCTTAGAGAAACGGTGAGGATACCTTGACTTCATTTCGATTCTAACTCTTGAGGTATAACCCTTGAGTGTTGGTTACGATTCTTCTTATCCAAGATTTTAACACGAGATCTCATACGTTAAATCATCCGCTATCTCGTCCGATTCTAAATTAATAATGTGGTTTGGGTCATCCACATATTTACGTAACATTGATACGTTAAAAGCGTTATAAGCATCTGACATACTTGGCGGTAAAAGCAGTCTATAAGCCACGCGGTTCCTACTCAATCGAGGATTTTAAATGGGCGATTCAATCGAGGGTTGAGATTTCTCTCTTCAAAGAACTCTTGCTTCTAGAATAACACCCTCTTGAACCTTCTTCTTCACATTCATCAGATTCGGGTATGTAGCTTGAGCGTCTTTAACTTTATCGATTAAAGTCGATTTTACTCGTATATTTGTTATCTTCGCGTGGGTCCCTAGAGTCTTTAACTCTATCTTCATCATTTGCAAGTTATACAAAATGAGTCTTTGTGTTAACAACATCGCACTTGTAAACGCATACGATCTTCTACTCAACACGTCAGCTACTACGTTCGCTCTTCCACGATAATATTGAATAGTACGATCGTAATCTTCAACAGCTCGAGTCAACGTCTTTGGCGCATGTTACGTTCGTTTTAGTTAAAGAAATATTTTGAGGGTTTAAGAAATGGGTTTTATACTGGGGTCAATACAAAATTCGATTTCACGCTCTAGGTGTAGGCTAAGAAGTCTTCAAGAATACGTAAGGAAATTTATTAACAATAGAAATATCATTCAAAACTGTGACTCTCATCCAAGACTTGGGTAACACGTCACATTGATACCAATCAACTTGCCATCGTCATTCACAGCGTCGCCTACGGAACGTCTGGCTTTGGTGCATTCCACACAAGGAAGTCAACAACGAAAGGACCGGGGCTCTTTACTTATGGCTTGATATGACCATGATTGACTTTAGTGATTTGGTTGCTTGAATTCGTATAACAGGTTGGTTAGGAATATGAAAGCTAACAACGATTTAAAAGCATGATGAGTAGTTAACCAATCGATTCCTAAAATCACATCAAAGGCAAGTATTTTCAAAGAGATACGATCGAAAGGTAACGTGAAAGTGTTGATTTGAACAAGATTTATAAATAGTGGAGGTAATGAAGGTTTCTCCCAACTGAGTTTCAACAGATAAATCAAAATCTAACTTCTTCAGAGTTAAATTCAAACATTAAACACAACTAGGTAAAATAAAAGAGTGAGTAGAACCGGTATCTAACACGGTATAGACTTCACAAGAGTTTATGACTAACATACCCATGATAATTTTATTCAGGTTCCTTGTCACGAAAAAAAATGTTCTCTCTTAAACTACCGGCTTTGACTTTTCTGGGACGGCCTTTGGTGCCTCCATCCTAGCTGAACTTGTCTTTGGTGAACGACAAAATTGGGCTAAGTGACCTTCTCTTCCACAATTATAACATGCTTTGGATTGTTGAGTATAGTTTGGACGAATGTGTCCCACTTGTCCGCATTTGAAATATACGACCGATGGGCGTTCTTCTTCCTTTGAAACGGGTGCTGGTGCCGACATCATCACGTCATTGTTGAACCTTCTCTTCTTAAAATGTCCATTCTTATTATCTTGGCCATGATTACCACCGAAATGGTTACCATTCTTGGCATAATAATATCCCCCACGATGGTTATCGTTGTTACGATGACCGTTGCCCATGGGTATGATTATTATCGTGTTGTTGGTCGTTGCCTTTTGGTTGTCTTGACTCATTATCGCGCTCCAATAACTGAGCCCTATTCACAACATCTGAATATAAGCAAAGTTTGTGAGAAATGAAGTATTGACGTATATCGGGTTTCAAACCTCGCAAAAACATTCGTGTCATTCGCTCCTCATTATCGACCAAATGGGATGCAAACTGGGATAACTCCGCAAATTTAGCCTCGTATTGCGACACGGTCATATTTTTTGCTCCAGCTTGATGAATTCTACCTCCTTCATGTGACGAATACTTTCAGGAAAGTACTTGTCGTTGAATAATTCTTGGAACTTCTCCCAAGACATCTTGAGTGCGTCAGGCTGGGTACGTTTTAAAGATTCCCACCAATGATCTCCTTCTTCACGCAACATAAAGGTGGTGAATGGAACTTTTTGCTCCTCTGAGCATTCCAAGACATCAAATATCTTGGTAATCTGCTTTATCCATGTCTCCACCTTAAGTGGTTCTGGCTTTCCCAAAAACTCCGGTGGTCCCAGCTCCTTGAACTGCTTAGCGGTGACCAACCGTGGGTTACCATTGTTTCCACCTGCATTATGGACAGGAGTTGCCTTCGCCCGTTGTTGCATGAATTACTCCTTAAACTGCTTAGCAATGACCATCCGAGAGTTATCAGTATTTCTACCTGCATTTTGGACAGGATCTGCCTTCGCCTGTTGTTGCATGAATTTCATAAAGCCTCTGACCATCCCATCATTCACCATTTCATCGGTGTTATTGTTTTCATGAGGAGTATTGTCCTCTGGTTGCACATTATCCTAATTATTGATCTGTGGAGACTCAACGGTCTCCTGTGCTCCATTGATAATCTCAACATTCTCATATGCCATTTTCAAACACTGCCACAAAATAAAGGTTAATTAACATATCACATATTATCCCTATACTTTGACCGACCAATTAAATACCAAATAAACTTAGGTAGGTCATACTAACGAAAGAATTCCCCGTCTCTCCCCTCCTAGTTCTTATATCACATCTTAGCCAGGGATCATATCCCTAAGCTTTGATACCAACTGTTACGCCTTCAAAATTAGGTATACATCACCCATCTTGGGTCGTCAGATACATGGTACAGAATTCAAATACAACTTACTAATACAATTGTCGTGTACAATACGACAAACATAAACTGTGAGTTTGAATACAAATATTATCTACTAGAGATTATTCAAACTCAAAAGGAGTCCTCATTACAATTATTATCATACTATTTCACAGAATAGTGAGGACTACTAATGCTATCCTCCGGACCGATCACTCCGTTCCCAGGCTTCGTCCTAGCAATATTCTCATTTCAAGAGAAACGGTGAAAGAAAGGGTGAACTCAACTAGCCCCAAGAAGAAATATTATGACTAAGATAATGCCAGAATAAATTATCATTAGTCCCCAACAATGTTAAACTGATAAAATAAAATAGACATCAAGTTTAACGGCGAACAAACAAGCAATCCATTAAAAGAGTCAAGTAGAAAATAAAATCTACTATCTTTTATGATTTAAAAGGTTTTTCATCACTGTTATCGCTGAGACTCAGCTTAATAAATAATCCACATCATGAAATCATCCCTGCACTACATGCCAAGAATATTCTTTAGTATCACGACCACGAATTATCCATGCTCTACGGGCCAAAGATAATCGTGTTTTCATCAACGGTCCTGATCATGCCATAAAACAATTCATCTTTGCACCCTTGGCCGAAGAGAATCCATAGCCATAATCATACCAAAAGCGCCCATCAAAGCACTACGGGCCAATGAGGACTTTTTTCCACATCATTTGTAACATTACGGCCATGATTATACAAGAATAATCCCTAGTCATAATCATACCAAGTCCATCTATGCATACGTGCCATGAGATGACTTTCAACATAATATAAACATGAGGATGATGACAATGATATAAGAATTCAATAAAACAAGTTCAAGAATTAATTTGTCCAGGAACTAATAACGTCCAAATTGTCAACATGATAATGCTTTGTAGAGTAAAATTCAAGAATGCTCAGAAGAATATTTCCACGAAAAGATACTGGATGAAGCGCAAATATCAATGATATTCCACTAATTTCATGGAGTATAGAAGTCAAAATTTTAATCAACTGGGTATAATACCAAATGGAATAAAAAAATATATCACCATGCATGCGGTACTTCGCATAGACGGTTATTTCAACAGAATAATAATAACGGAACCGAAGTCGGTGAAATTCAATGCAACGGATGTTCCAACAGAATAATAAATGCGGAATAATAAATGATGGAACGAAGTAGGTGTATAAGACAGACAGGATATTAAGATGAATAATAAAGACGGAATAATAATAATGGAACCAGTCCCCGTGATACTTATGCAGAGACAAGATATTAAAGCAGAATAATAGAAGAATGTCACCAAGTATAGGGTATTCCGCGTATACAGGTTATTCCAACAGAACAATAAAGAAATGGAATAACAGAAGTTCTCTTCTTGAATACAAAAGAATAATATCCCTTACCAGTAGGCGTCGTAGAAGCAGTCTTCCTGCACATATTTAAAAATAATAGCAAAGTCAGGAAAATGAAGCAAATAGGTCACCAGAGGCACTTAGTGCCAAAATCAATACACAAAGACAATAGAGTTGCTACGTGGTACTAATGTACACCGTATTGCTCATAAGCAAAAAAAGACAATAGAGTTGCTACGTGGTACTAATGTACACTGTAAATTAGGATACTTGTGTATATAAGCCAATGTAATTGAGAAGAATGAATTAAGAAATTATTATCCCAAAATCAAGTTCTTATTTTCTCTGATTACATGGACCATCTTTATTACAAGGTCATCTGACTTGATACTCCATCCTCAAAAGCATGTCCAGAAATACACAGATTTTGTCCTAAAAAAGAAGTCTAAAGTACACAAACTAAATGTGAAATATGACATGCATAATAATTTAACCCAAAGTGTACATATCCCCGTAAGAACATTCCACTCTCAAGTTAATTACACTATTTGTGTGGGTCCAAATATTTTTAAATATTTTAACCTTATTATGTTTTTTAGTAATTAATACCATAGCAGTTCTAGTAATAATGTCAGCTAAGCTTTTAGAATGCTTAAGAAAATGACATGAGATTGAGAAAAAATGGACATTTATCCTTTTCTTATAATTTGAATGTATATAAATGCATAGAGGAGAAATCAAAGTAATAACAATAATATTGAGTAAAAGAACAAAAAGGAATTGCAGTAATTATCATACCCCGGGAATTTCTTGACTGAGCTCCATAAGGATGCACCACCTTTGATCCCAAAGCTTGAAGTCTCATGTTGATTAGAGCTGCCTTTAAATGTCTCGGGAAAAGTAACGGGACGGGGGAATGAAATCGATGATCAAATCAATTACATGTAATGGGTCTTTCTTGGTTTCGTGTATTGAGCTCAAGTTGCGACACCACGATGTTAAGCTTACATTGTCGCTTCGCTCATCAAGAACAGCCTGTGAAATTTGGAGAACTTTAAATGAGAGTTTCATGAATAAAGATGGTTTGGAGAACTTTAAATGAGAGTTTCATGAATAATATCAATGTATCTCAACAATTGTCTAACCGAATTAATGGCATTAACATATTTTCAATATAACTTATGTAAAGAGAAGTTCAATATACTATTCTTTTGAAGTCGATTGGAATAAAAAGGTTATTTAACCTTATATTAACCATAATAGGGAGAGTTAGAAATTAAAGAAAATCATCTCGGTAGAATACTTGCTCAATAAAAAGTAAGAGTTAGAAACTTGTCTTGTTTGTAGTCTATTGTTAGGATTTCAAACTTAATTGAAGTGTTCTCACAAAATCCTACACGAGTTATTTATATTAACAAGCATGTTAATCACATAGCTAAGTTATATAGTTTGTAAGCTCACATATCACACATAGTTCAGGTGATCATGGTTGTAATTAAATTCCTATATTTCATACATTTTTCAAATATCTCATCCATGTTTTCACATTAGTCAATTTTCACTTTGATGGGGTTCGACATGCTTACAACAAGTAATAGGAATCATATTACAGTAATTATTTGCATTAATCAAGCATGTTAGTAGTCATGGATAGATTTCTTATATGTAATACATTTTTCAAATATCTCATCCATGTTCTTATCTTCACCATTTTTCTCTTTAATGGTGTCACACAACATGTATATAGCTTATTATATCTTATTAGGATTTTAACACGAGTGTTTTAGTTCTAGCATACAAAAATGCTTTTGTAGCTTATTAAAGGTATTTCCAATTTACATGCTCAACTTTTGTTTATCCCATGGTTTATAGCTTTTATTTCCATACTAAGGCATTAAGTATCTTTGTTTTTCTATATTATGCAAAAACAGCCCCTTTGAGGTTTAAACAGTCCCAATTTGGCTTAATACATCCAATAATAGATGTCCATCTATGTTTAGCCTCATTTTAGAGTTTACTAACCTATATCATGACCCTTTGCAAATCCCAGGATAACACATACTCTTGTAATGCTATTACTTCAATTGTACATCCAAGGTATCACATGTACACTGATTGGAAGCCCATAAAGAGCTCCCCTACCATCGCCTCTTGAGCCCTTCTTTGCTTTGTAAATGGGGAGTCACCTTGCCCTCTTTCCTTCTTTCTCATTCTAATTTTAAAGTTCCTATATGTTTACTTAAGATTTGTACATGATAGGTAAGCTTTTTTTTAATTACACTTTAAAGTCAAAAATGGTTTTCTAAGACTGCTATAGCAGGTTATGCGCTTTTTGATCAATCTTTTTCTTCCATCATGTTAGCGACCACTAAAACATGGCTTTGGTTTTTTGATCTTGGAACTGAAGAGGGCCATTTACCTATTGTGGTTGGTGACATTTGTTGTCATCTTGGCGATGGTGGCTCTTTTGATCCCCACTTTGCTACCTCTTCAAGGATCTAATATTTTAATAAGCGATGCTAACCAGAAAATCACAAGGAAGCAAGCGGAAAAATAAAAATTTGGTTCGCTCTTTGCCATTTAAAAGCTCACCCCCCCCCTACTCCTTAACCCATTCCCATTAATCAATCCTCTAACCTCGGTTTTGCTAGATTTCTAGAGAATGACCTCTTGGCTATAATCTTTTAGAGTTCTAAAGTTATCCCAATTGGCCTATAAAGCTTTGGCTCCTTGGTTTTAGTGATTGTTTCAACAGTAGTAGGCAAAGGAGTTTGTCAATTTAGAATTACTTGGCCTAAAAAGCTGAACTATGCTAAAATCTTTCTATGCCAAAACATTTGGTCATCACATATGTTGGGTAAATCAAGTAAATAGTTTACTTGTTCTACTATTCAGTTCCTTTTACCAAAATAGTTCGTTTAGGTCTTTTATCAAACATTTGGTGGGCATGGTTACAAAACTACTAGTTCCATGACCCTTTGTTTATATTATAACCCATTTTATCCTCCTTATTTCTCCACACCCATCCTATCTCCTCTACTCAAACTCGATCATCAATAGTGCAATATTTAGTCATCAATACGGTCCTCATAATACCACGACAGTTAGTAAGGTCACACAAGTAAGGCTAGCAGTCAGTCAACATAGCAATATAGCATAGTAGTGAATTTTAATACTACAACAGTTAGTAAAGCAACACATAACAGTTCATATAATGCAATAACAGTTAGTATAGCAACTAAAGTCTTTCTAGCAGTCATTTATGCTCATTCCAGCCACAACAACAAGTATATAGTCACAGTCCATTCTGCATACCAGTTCTGGGCATGGTAATATATTTTTCAATCATAAACAACCACCCATTTTGGGCTCCCTTTCCAGCCATACTGTTTTGCCATTATAGCAGTTTTAGACTAGCATCTTAGGCATGGTTCATTACACCAAAACAGTAGCAAGCATTGACATATATGTCTTTCTAAAACATGCACCTGGTAATTATGATGTAAAACATTTAAAGGCAAGGTCTCAATGCCTTAGACCAACACAGCCCCCTTTTTGATTAAATTTCAAAAATAACCATGGCTTACACATACGTTTACAAGGATAGCATGAAGGTGCAATATAAAAACTTATACTATCTTTTTATATTGTATTGAACATGCATAGCATACATCTAGGTTATACATAATATACCAATCCACATAATATACAAGCATAGCTGACTTTACTTGATTATTAGCTTGGTATTTTGGTCATGAATCTAAACTGCACACTTAGTCTAGTCATTTAGCATATAGCAGTCCTTATTAATAACTATAGCATAGCAGTCCACTTATCACCACATCAGTTATATATGGTAACACACGATCATGCTAATGTAAATTAACCATTAACCTTAGATATCTTTATGTAAGGCTTTTGATTTCACATACTTAATTAGCATTTCAATGATGTTGTTCCATATTGTGGTTAATACTCGTCATATACTATACTAACAATTTGAAATCGGCGACTATGTTAATCATTATTCCTCCAATGGCCGTAACATTAACACACGATAATCTCACTTAGGCCTTCTAAGCATGGCATTTGAAATAGCAATCATAATCATCTTATGTTAAAGTAAAACTAACTTTTAAGTATCTTTTACACTCATAGAATGATAAGGTAACAATATGAGTATAGGCTTTTACTTGATGCGCACTCCCTTTTAAGACATTGACACCGATATTTTTCACAAGCATTCTATCAAGCGGTTAAGTGCGGTCCTTCTATATGTATATATTACATGATCTCTAGCTTATCGCCTCAAATTGTATGGCTTAAACAACAAGAAGCAAATAACCAATCTTAGAAGTCTTAACCACAGCAGTTCACAACAGTCATTAATGTTACTTAGCCACTAGCAGTCTAATTGCTAACACTTAAGGAATAGGAACGAAGGATTAGGAAGGCCAGAATGCTTACTTGTTGATTCGAATGGTTACAATGGTTACTTAGCCACTAGCAGTCTAATTACCACATGCCCCAAAGAGCACATTCGCAAACCCCTTGTATGCATAAAATCTATCAGTGTCCTTCCATCAACGGGTGAGAGCTCTAGTGAGCCGTATATCCGCAGTGTCTAACAACCACAACGCCTAAAGTAGAATTATCCTGCGAGACATCAAATTTGACCTCAGCTTCAACAAGGAATAACAATAATTTAGAGCAATGTAATCATATAATGAAAAGAATAGTGCAGCAAATAATATACTGACATGAACCGTGGCACTTTCATCCGCAGTTATGCCTTTAAATAAGTTTCTCTTTGCAACCTCTTCTTGTGACATTCCAAGAACCCGACTTCCGTCATTTTTACCATCCAACTTTGTGCTTGCATCAGGAAAATCTCTTGTCACACACATAAGTAGATCTCCAATTCTTTCCTCGTGAGAAATTGGTGTAGTAAAAGCATTTGTAGGCCACTAACTATTGCCAATGAGATGTTTAATGACTTCAACTGCTTTATAGACTGAAACGTCGATGAATAGACTATGAAGTAAAAAGGCTTTCCTGTCTCGAAGACACGGCTTATTTGCTACAACAAACCCACCAAGGAGTGACTCAGTAGAATATGTTTTTCAGAGAGGTAAAACCCCTTTCTGGAAGCAACAATCGTGGTTGGTTTACATGCATTGCATACGAACTCGCATAAAATTGTACACATTCACCCATACCCATTTACGTGTTTAGTTTAATAAACCAGACCCGCCAAAAATCTACTCAATGTATAAATTTGACTTTGTATAGTAACATTTTCATAACCACCCACACCTAAGACCCATTATTGTCTTTATAGATAGTAACAGAGAAATAAATAATAAAGAAAACTGATATGAATAAAAGGGCTCCATTATACACAATTATTAGGTTTAAAAAGAATTTAGAAATTGTCAAGATTAATGACCTTAGATCTCCATATAATAGATACTTAAAATGATTAACTTTTGTAAAAGCTATTTACCACCAATGTAACCTAAAGGAATTTAGAAGAACCAATGTAATGGAATCATGTTAAGTACTAGAGTTTAACCTCAACTTAATGCAACAATCCTTACCTCATAAGCATTTATATCAGAGAATAGAAACGCGCAAAAGAAACATATATTCATTATTACAATGCGAACCGTAACTAAATATATGAATGGACATAATGCAATTTAGGCTTTTAATAAATTTGATTTCACCAACGGGGAAAATGAGTAGTCAATGACTATATGACCTACCTTTTTCCCAAACCTCTACTTCACCCGCCTCGGCACCAAACAACAAGAATCGAAATTTAAAAGCATTATGGACTTGGCCTGTTGGCCCATGTAATTCTTTTTGAATTGGTCGTATGTCTTGATACATTAGAAGATGTGCCTATGTTTTGCTCACCTCCCCATGAGATATCGTTCAAATTTGACAATGGATTTGGGCAACAACACTCCACCGGTGATTTCTAAAAACAAAACATTCATCCGTCAACATGTGAGAGCACAATAAGGCATGATCAACCATATTCAACTGCGAAGAAGCCGGAAAGTCAAATTGAGAAGTAACTAAATAAATATTCGAGACTATGGGACTAGGTTTGCGGTTTGCGTTTTGCACACAAAAAGGGTATCTCCTCATTACCAAATTACCAACCAATTTCAAACATCCAAATTTGAGTAAGAACTTACTTTCAAGTTTCAAGCAGTTCGGTAGATGAAGAATTGAAGATGTCAGACACTCAAGAGTCTCACACCAGATGAGAGATCGAGACTCGAGAGTTCGAGTCTTCGTCTCTTTGACTTCGAGATTGACTGATGATGACCGATGAAAGGCCGCCAGAGCCGATGAGGCGATGCGCCGATGGCAGTCGGTCGATGAGAGTCGAGAGATTGAGACAAGTTCGAGATCTGGGTTTGGCCGTTTGGGACGAGAGATTGAGAGTTCGACTGTTCGAGATCCGGGTTTGGGATTTGGGGATTTGGGAATTGGGATTTGAGGATTCTGGACTTTCAGTTGAGTGCTGGGCTAGTAGAGTAGCGATTAAATTTGATTTGAGTATTACATATTTAGATCATAATATATTATATCAATTATACTAAATGATGTAAATATGTAAATATGATAATATGTTATGTTATGATGTAAATGATATAAATATGTTATGATTTTAGTATTTTAATGATGTAATTTGAATTTTTGTTGTTTTGATTAATTAACAAAATAATTTGAATTATAGTATTACTTATTATTTTTGAATTTTAGTATTTTTTTAATTTGATTTTTTTAGTATTTTAGTATTTTTTAATTAGTATTTTTTAATTAGTATTTTTATTTTGTAAATATGTAATTAGTAATTTTATTTTAGTGTTGGGTAAGTGATTTTTAGTATTTTGATATGTTATACAACTATGGTAAAAATTTTAGTATTTTGATATGTTATACAACTATGGTAAAATTTTAGTATTTTAGTATTTGATATTTTAGTATTTTGATTAAATGATGTAAATATGTAATTAGTATTTTAATGATGTAAATATGATGTAAATGATGTAAATATGATAATATGTTATGTTATGATGTAATGATGATATATAATATGATTATGATTTTAGTATTTTAATGATGTAATTTGAATTTTTGTTGTTTTGATTAATTAACAAAATAAATTTGAATTTTAGTATTTATCATTTTTTGATTTTTTTGATTTTTTAATTTGATTTTTTAGTATTTTAGTATTTTTTTAATTAGTATTTTTAGTATTTGATGTAAATATGTAATTAGTTTTTTAGTGTTGGGTAAGTGATGATTTTAGTATTTTGATATGTTATACAACTATGGTGAAATTTTAGTATTTTGATATGTTATATAATTATGGTAAAATTTTAGTATTTTAGTATTTAAAATTTTAGTATTTTAGTATTTGAATTTTAGTATTTTGATTAAATGATGTAAATATGTAATTAGTATTTTAATGATGTAAATATGATGTAAATGATGTAAATATATAAATATGATAATATGTTATGATATGATATAAATGATGTAAATATGTTATGATTTTAGTATTTTAATGATGTAATTTGAATTTTTGTTGTTTTGATTAATTAACAAAATAATTTGAATTATAGTATTTTATTATTTTTGAATTTTGTATTTTTTAATTTGATTTTTTAGTATTTTACTATTTTTTAATTAGTATTTTTAGTATTTGATGTAAATATGTAATTAGTATTTTAGTGTTGGGTAAGTGATTTTTAGTATTTTGATATGTTATACAACTATGGTAAAATTTTAGTATTTTGATATGTTATACAACTATGGTAAAATTTTAGTATTTGAGTAAAATTTTAGTATTTTAGTATTTGAATTTTAGTATTTTGATTAAATGATATATAAATATGTTATGATGTAAATATGATGTAAATGATGTAAATATGATAATATGTTATGTTATGATGTAAATGATGTAAATATGTTATGATTTTAGTATTTTAATGATGTAATTTGAATTTTTGTTGTTTTGATTAATTAACAAAATAATTTGAATTTTAGTTTTTTTAATTTGATTTTTTTTAGTATTTTTAATTAGTATTTGATGTAAAATGTAATTAGTATTTTAGTCTTAGGGTAAGTGACTTTTAGTATTTTGATATGTTATACAACTATGGTAAAATTTTAGTATTTTGATATGTTATAGTATGGTAAAATTTTAGTATTTGAGTAGTATTTTAGTATTTTAGTATTTTGATTTTAGTATTTTGATTAAATGATGTAAATATGTTATGATGTAAAATGATGTAAATGATGTAAATATGATAATATGTTATGTTATGATGTAAATATGTTATGATTTTAGTATTTTAATGATGTAATTTAAATTTTTGTTGTTTTGATTAATTAACAAAATAATTTGAATTTTAGTATTTTAGTATTTTTTTTAGTATTTTTGAATTTGATTTTTTTTTAGTATTTAGTATTTTTTTTTAATTAGTATTTTTAGTATTTGATGTAAATATGTAATTAGTATTTAATTTTAGTAATTTAGTGCCGGGTAACTGACTCTATAATAAAAAATCATTATAGCTTAGTTGGTTTAATCATTTGTTTAAGGAGAGTTGGAGGTCTAGAGTTCAATTCTCAAGGAAAGCATATTTTTATTTTATTTTTAAAAAGTCCATGGTTAAGCCGTAGCTTTTTTTTTTATTATTAGCACTATTATAATTATTTAATATTATTATTATAATAATAATAATAATAATAATAATAATAATAATAATAATAATAATAATATAATAATAATAATAATAATAATAATAATAATAATAATAATAATAATAATAATAGTAATAGTAATAATAATTATAATTAATAATAACAATTAAAATTATAATAATAATAATAATAATAATAATAATAATAATATTATTATTATAATAATAATAATAATAATAACAATAATAATAGAACAATAATAATTATTATAATAATAGTAATAATAATAATAAAAATAATAATAACAACAACAACAACAATAATAATAATAATAATAGAAATTATAATAATAGTAATAATTATAATTATTATAATAATAAAAATAATAATTATAAGATTAATAATAATAATTTAATAATAATAATAATAATAATTAATAATAATAATAATAATAATAATAGTAAATATAATAATAATTATAATAATAGTAATAGTAATAGTAATAATAATAATAAAAAAATATATACATGAAGCATGAAAAAAAATTTAATAATGACTTATAAGTAAAAAAAGTTAAAATTTAAGTTATTGTTAAACACTAAATAATAACAAATGACTTATAACTTAGTTTCACCAACTTATAAGTCATTGTCAAACACCTCTAATTCAAGATATAAAGAGAAATTAATATTTGATTATAAAAAATATTACAAGTCAAAAAAAAGGAGAATTTGAAAATGGGAGTTAAAAAACTTACACACCATTGGTATTAATTATTATTATTATTATTATTATTATTATTATTATTATTATTATTATTATTATTATTATTATTATTATTATTATTATTATTATTATTATTATTATTATTATTATTATTATTATTATTATTATTATTATTATTATTATTGTAGTATATAACTTCTTGAGATTATATTAATGGTATGTAGTGAAGGAGAAGAAAGGAATAAATGGGGGAAATCTCATGTTTTAATATAAATATTAATCATTGCAAGATATTAATAGATAACTTGTGTTGCTCCAGCAGTCAAATGACCAAAGTTCCAAATGATAGGTCACAGGTTCAAATATGTTTCGCATTTGGACATAATTTTTAAATACTAAATAGGAATATTTTTGATAATTCTAGAATATCGAATATGGTCTTACAAAAACATGCTTATTGGGATTATCTTAATTTAAGGCAACATTTTAATAATAGTTGTTGCAAAAAGTTGTATAAGATATGCAAGCGAAAATAAAAATTATTGTTAATGAATGTGGTCCATATTAAATGACGAAATATAGCAACAAAAAACTTTCGTTGCCCACGATGAGGAGAAATCAAGTGGTTAAAAATTTTAGAATTTTTTAATTTTGTTTCCAAAATTTTGCAACGACTTAATTTTGTTTCAAAATTTTGCAACGACTTATGAATTCGTTGTAAAAAGTGAAAGCGTATCGAGATTCAAAGATGAATCACAACGATTAGATAAGTACTAACTCAAACAGAGTTAGTGTAAACATAGGCGTAATAAATTATCAATAGTTTTCAACAATGTTAAATTGATAAAATACAATAGACAACCACCGGTTAATCTGCAGAGAGAATACGCAATCCATTAAAAGAGTCAGTAGAAAATAAAGTCTACTATCTTTTAGGTTTTAAAAGGTTTTCATCAATTTTTATCACTAAGACTCAATTTAATGAATAAACCACAATATCTAATCATCCTTGTACCACGGTCAAGGATTTTCATCAAATTATCAATGGTCATGACTATACCGAATCACCCCTGGTCATAATCATACCAAAAACTATCCATCACTGCATTAAAGGCCACTGAGGACTTTTATCACATCATTTATAACAAGCCATGATTATACCGAATGATCCCTGGTCATAATCATACTAAATTCATCTATGCACGTAAGCCAAAGATAACATAATATAACATGAGGATGATGACAATGACATAATAATTCAATAAAACAAGTTCAAGAATTATTTAATCCAGGAATTATTAACGTCCAAATTGTCAACATGATACTGTTTTGTAGAGTAAAATTCAAGAATGATCAGAAGAATATTTCCATGAAAAGATACTGAATGAAACGCAAATATCAAGGATATTTTACTAATTTCATGGAGTATAGAAGTCAAAGTTTTAACCAACTGGGTATAATAAAGAATGGAATAACAAAAGAAATCACCATGCATGCGGTGCTCAGATGAGCAAAGTTATTCCAATAGAATAATAATAACGGAACCGTGTCGGGTGAAATTCACACCATGCAGGATGATCCAATGTAATAATAAATCTTTGAATAATAAACAATGGAACCAGTCCGGTGTAAAACACACAGACGTGATATTCCAATGTAATAATAAATGCGAAATAATAAACAATGGAACCCAGTCAGGTGTAAACACACGCATGAGGATATTCCAATGAGAATAATAAAGAATGGAATAATGTAAGAAGATCACCAAGTATAGGGGATTTCAGATATACAAAGTTATTCCAATGAATAAATAAGAATGGAATAATATAAGGATTTCACCAAGTATAGGGTATGCTGGCGTATCAAAAGTTATGTATAGGGTATGCCACTTTTACAAAAGTTATTCCAATGTAATAATAATGAATGGAATAATGAAGTTCTCTTCATGAATAAGAAAAATAATACCCCTTACTTGCACAACAAATAATATCCCGTACCTTAGAAGAACCTGAATATTGGAAAAGTGAAGTAGCGAGAATACTTTTCTTCTTTCTCTCTATAGATTTTTCTCTATAGCTTCTCTCTATAATTTCTCTCTAGAGTTTCGGTGAATTCGTAAGAAAATAATGAAGGAATGAGCTTCTATTTATAGGAAAATAGAATGCATAGTAATTAATCCATGAATCGGTCCAGATTGATTTACTTTAATCAATGACGCCCATATTTAAAGCAAAATCTTTTAAATAAAATATCATATATTCTATTTATATAAAAACATTTTACTATGCAAAACACTATGCAACACTATGCAAAACACTATGCATAATAAAATATAATATATTCTATTTATAGAATAACTTTAATAAAGTATTACATTTTATATAAAAGATGTTTCATTTTATTACGTTAATAATACGAATAAAACAAAACGTCATTATCGCTATAATAATTCATATTATTAATCGACAATAATGGAATCAAACCGAGTGACTTCTCACATAAGCATCAATAATCAATACCGGTGCTACTATGCAACCACACGACATCGCATTTTTTACTACCGAAAGTAGTTCAATAGTATCCACGGTAAAACTTCCGCCGTTATTTCAATAAAATATTTTTGTCATTTTCTCAATCCGACAATAATTACATTTGTAGGGTCCACCAATGATTGAGTAGTTATATTTAATATTCCTCGCTAAACCGAATATTCAGAACCAATCGAAATATAACATAACCACTTGCATACTTTGTAAAATTTATAAATACTACCCACAACTATAATATTATCTCAAATTCACACCATAATATTGAGAAAATTATTTCGACAAAATTTAAATCTTTATTGATAAAATCTGGGTCTCACAATCTCCCCTCTTATGGAATTTCCCTCGAAATTAGGGTATACACTGGTATGATAAGAGGTGAGGATACCTTGAATACCTTTATCGTTAAAAATATTAAATTCATCTTCTAATCCGCCAAAGATATTCATTAACAATTCATCTTTGCACTACAAAGCAAAGATATACAAATCAGTAAAACCAATAATCTTTGAGACGACAGTACTTAATAGTATCACAACCACGAATTATCCATGCACCATCGCCAAGGATATTCGTGTTTTCTGATTATGATTATACCGAATAATCCGTGGTCATAATCATACCAAGTCTATCAATGCACTACTGACCAAAGATGACTTTTACCACATCCATGAATTAATATTTCATTCTTTGAGACTCATTTCAATAATTAATCCATATCATTGAATCATCCCGCACTATAGGCCAAGGATATTCATTAGTATCACGACCACGAATTATCCATGCACTACTACCAAAGATAATCGTGTATTCATTAAGTATCACGACCACAAATTATCCATGCACTACGGCCAAAGATAATCGTGTATTCATTAGTATCACGACCACAAATTATCCATGCACTACGACCAAAGATAATCGTGTATTCATTAGTATCACGACCACAAATTATCCATGCACTCTGACCCAAAGATAATCGTGTATTCATTAAGTATCACGACCACAAATTATCCATGCACTACTACCAAAGATAATCGTGTATTCATTAGTATCACGACCACAAATTATCCATGCACTACTACCAAAGATAATCGTGTTTTCAATTACGGTCATGATTATACCAACAAATCTCGGTCATAATCATACCAAGTCCATCTATGCACTACACAGCCATAGATGACTTTTAACATAATATAAACATGAGGATAATGATATAAAGAATCAATCAAATGAGATAAAGGATAAATATTAAACATTTATAATATAATTTATCCAGATTCAAGAATATCCCCATGTTATCAATCACTTAATAATCTCATAATCTAATATCATTAATATTATAACAATATTTTAATCACTTCTTAAATTTATAAACAATTTATCTCAATTGTTTACGCTTTACCATATAATGCATTTAATCATTCAAAATGCCATACTCATAAGATATCATCACCAATTATCAAATCCTCAAAAAAATATGCATATACTCTATATAGGATTCTCTAGCCATAAAATCCTATTTTCAACTTTGTTACTTCACATAACATATTTAACTCATATGTTCGTGTAATTAAACTATTTTCATGAAAAATACCAAATCAGTCCCAAAAATATTTCTTTTCTGGGATTTAGCATAATATAGTCCCATAATGAAAATATATATTTTCTCGAATTTTTAAAATTCATTTACTATTTTTCAAAAATCAACTTCTAATTAATTCCTTAAGAAATTAGCTACCTTAAGTTTAACTCCAAAAATTCCAAAATCTTGGCAGGACCTTACACATGTTAATGTGAGCCTCCAGTTTAAATTTCATGGTCATGAGTTATAGAACTCAGGTTATAAGCGTTTTAAATCGGAAAAACCTAAATATTGAAATAGTCATAACTTGCTCATTTTAAGTCAGAATGAGCTCATTTTTGGACAGGAGGTAATTTATACCATATACTTTCATGTCCCAAAAGGCCAGAATTTTTCTCAAAATTTAAGTGGCCGAAACAGCCCCTCTAAAATCATGGCAGCAGCTTTTTCGGTTTTTGCAGCTTTGCACTCCTTTGCTAAAATCAATCCACACGAAAATCTACAACACCTTTTTCATTGATTCCACTTGGATAAGCTACAAAACTCATAGATCTAACTCTAGGACTTGACCACACTCAAAAATTCAAAATATAATAGGAGATATGGTCAGTTGAATTTTATGTTACGTTTTTCACAAAATCTGATTTTCAACTCTTTGTGATTTCTAAGAAACTTTCATGTTTTCTCATAATAACCAACATAACTCATTATAACACTTACTAATACCACGTATACCCATGATTTTCATTAGTCCAATGCTTTTATTATGACTTTCATCATAATCCACGTAAACAGATCCTTTTAGTTGAAGAAATATTTGAGGGTTTAAGAAATGGGTTTTTGTACTGGGGTCAATACAAAATTCGATTTCACGCTCTAGGGTAGGCTAGAAAGTCTTCAAGAATACGTCAAGAAATTTATTAATGATAGAAATATCATTCAAAACTGTGACTCTCATCCAAAACTTGGATAATACGTCACATTGATACCAACTATGACTTCTATCCTTTAACCTAGATAGCACCTCATAATGATGCCTATCAACTCGCCATCTTCTTTCATGATGTCGCCTAGAGAAAGTCTGGCCTCGGTGCATTCCACACAAGGAAGTCAACAACGAAAGGTTCATGGATCTTTACTTATGGCTTGATATGACAATGATTGACTTTAATGGTTTGGTTACTTGAATTCGCACAACAAGTTGGTTATGAATATAAAAACTAACAACCTTACGAAAAGCATGATGAGTAGTTAACCAATTGATTCCTAAAATCACATCAAAGGCAAATATTTTCAAAAAGATAAGATCGACAGGTAACGTGAAATTGTTTATTTGAATCAAACAAGATTTAAAAATAGTAGCGGTAACGAAGGCTCCCACTAACGAATTTTCAACCAATAAGTCAAAGTTTAACTTCTTCGGAGTCAAATTTAAACGTTGAACGCAACTAGGTGAAATAAAAGAGTGGGTAGAACTGGTATTTAACACTGTATTGACTTCGCAAGAGCTTATGATTAACTTACCCGTGATAATTTTATTCAGGTTCCTCGTCACGAGAAAAAAAAACGTTCTCTCTTAAACCACGGCTTTGGTTTTATGCATGGGATGACCTTTGGTGCCTCCATCCTAGTTGAATTTGTCTTGATGAAACGACAAAATCGAGCTAAGTGACCTTTTCTTCCACAATTATAACATGCTTTGGAAGGCATGGCGCAGATTCGGATCGATGTGTCCCTCTCTCCGCATTTGAAGCATATATGATAGTGGTCTTTCTCCTTCCTTAACAACGGGTCTTTGGTCTTCGACGTCTTTTTCATCATTGTTGAATCTCCTTTTCTTGAAATGTCCATTCTTATTGCTTTGACCACGATTACCACCAAGTGGTTACCATATTTGGCCCGTTGATTCCTCCACGCTTGTTGTCACCGCTTCGATGACTACTCTCATTTGGTATTATAATTTTGTTACCGCTCTCTTTTAGTTGCGTTGACTCGTTATCGCGCTCCACTAATCGAGCCCTATTTATAACATCCGAATACAAACACGGTTTATGAGAAATAAGATGTTGACGTATCTCGCCTTCTTTAAACCTCTTAAAAACATTCGCGCCATTCTCTCTTCATTATCCACCAAGTGGGGACGAAATCGTGATAACTCCGTAGAATTTTGCCTCGTATCGCGACACTGGCCATATTGTTTTGTTCCAACTTGATAAACTCCACCTCCTTCATGTGGCTAATACTTTCAGAAAGTATTTGTCGTTGAACGACTCTGGAACTTCTCCCAAGATATCTTCAAGACAAAGAAGTTGAGTACGTTTTTACCGATTCCCACCAAGAATCGCCTCTCGCGCAACATAAAGGCAAGAATGGAACCTTTTGCTCCTCGGAGCATCCCAAGACATCAAATATCTTGGTAATCGCTTTATCCATGCTTCCGCTGAAGTGGTTTTGGCTCTCCTTAAACTCCTAGTAGTCCCTCCTTGAATTGTTTAGCGGTGACCACCGAGAGTTTTCCGTGTTTCCACCTACGTTTTGGACAGAAGTCGCTTTCGCCTGATGTTGCATGAATTCTAAAAACCTCTTAAACGTACCATCGTTCGTCAATTGATCAGTGTTGTTGTTTATAGGAGGATTATCGCCATCCTATTGCACATTGTCCTGATTATTGATCTGTGGAGAATCAACAGTCTCCTGTGCTCCATTGCTATTCTCAACATTCTCGGATGCCATTTTCAAACACTGCCACAAAATAAGGGTTAATTGACATGCAACATATTATCACTATACTACGATCGACCAATCAAATACCAAATAAACTTAGGTAGGTCATACTAGCGAAGGAATTCTGCATCTCTCCCTCCTAGTTCTTATCTCACATTTCAATTGAGGATCATATCCCTAAGCTCGATACCAACCGTGACGCCTTTAAAAATTAGGTATACGTCACCCATCTTGGGTCGCCACTTACATGGTACATAAATTCAAATACAAACTTAATTATACATCCGTCGCAGTAACATACGACAATACAAAAATCGAGAGTTCTAATAGGAATATTGTCATTTAGACAATATCCATACTCAAGGAGTCCTCATTACATTTATTGTCACACTATTTAATGAGAATAGTGAGGACTACTAATGCTATCTTGGGACCATCACTCTTTTCCCCGACTCGTCCCAAACTATATTCTCATTTCCTGAAGAGAACAGTGAAAGAAAGGGTGAGCTCAACTAGCCCAGTAAGAAATATTATGACTAAGATAATGCGTAATAAATTATCAATAGTCTTCAACAATGTTAAACCGATAAAATACAATAGACAACCGGTTTAATCTGCAAATTTGAATATGCAATCCATTAAAAGAGTCAAGTAGAAAATAAAGTCTACTATCTTTTAGGTTTTAAAAGGTTTTCATCAATTTTTATCACTAAGACTCAGTTTAATGAATAAACCACAATATCTAATCATCCCTGTACCACGGTCAAGGATTTTCATCAAATTATCAATGGTCATGACTATACCGAATCACCCCTGGTCATAATCATACCAAAAACTATCCATCACTGCATTACAGGCCACTGAGGACTTTTATCACATCATTTATAACAAGCCATGATTATACCGAATGATCCCTGGTCATAATCATACTAAATTCATCTATGCACGTAAGCCAAAGATAACATAATATAACATGAGGATGATGACAATGACATAATAATTCAATAAAACAAGTTCAAGAATTATTTAATCCAGGAATTATTAACGTCCAAATTGTCAACATGATACTGTTTTGTAGAGTAAAATTCAAGAATGATCAGAAGAATATTTCCATGAAAAGATACTGAATGAAACGCAAATATCAAGGATATTTTACTAATTTCATGGAGTATAGAAGTCAAAGTTTTAACCAACTGGGTATAATAAAGAATGGAATAACAAAAGAAATCACCATGCATGCGGTACTTGTGATGATAAAAGTTATTCCAATAGAATAATAATAACGGAACCAAAGTCGTGTGAAATTCACATCGCAGGATGATCAAATGAGAATAATAAATCTTTGAATAATAAACAATGGAACCAGTCGGTGTAAAACACATGCATGTGATATTCCAATGTAATAATAAATGCGGAATAATAAACAATGGAACCAGTCCTGTAAAAACACATGATGTGATATTCCAACAGAATAATAAAGAATGGAATAATGAAGAAGATCACCAAGTATAGGGGGATTTCAGATATACAAAGTTATTCCAATGTAATAAATAAGAATGGAATAATATAAGGATTTCACCAAGTATAGGGTATGCCAGCGTACAAAGTTATGTATAGGTATGCCACTTTTAAGGTGAGTTATTCCAATGTAATAATAATGAATGGAATAATGTAAGTTCTCTTCATGAATAAGAAAGAATAATACCCCTTACGTACAACAAATAATATCCCTTACCTTAGAAGAACCGAATATTGGAAAAGTGAAGTAGCAGAATACTTTTCTTCTTTCTCTCTATAGATTTTCTCTCTATAGCTTCTCTCTATAATTTCTCTCTAGAGTTTCAAATTGAATTCGTAAGAAAATAATGAAGGAATGAGCTTCTATTTATAGGAAAATAGAATGCATAGTAATTAATCCATGAATGGTCCAGATTGATTTACTTTAACTGACGGTCCATATTTAAAGCAAAATCTTTTAAATAAAATATCATATATTCTATTTATATAAAAATATTTTACTATGCAAACACTATGCAACACTATACAAAAAACACTATGCAAAAACACTATGCATAATAAAATATAATATATTCTATTTATAGAATAACTTTAATAAAGTATTACATTTTATATAAAAGATGTTTTTGTTTTATTACGTTAATAATACTGAATAAAACAAAACGTCATTATCGCTATAATAATTCATATTATTAATAAACAATAATGGAATCAAATGAGTGACTTCTCACATAAGCATCAATAATCAATACCGTGTGCTACTATGCAACCACACGACATCGCATTTTTACTACCGAAAGTAGTTCAACGGTATCCACAGTAAAACTTCCGCCGTTATTTCAATAAAATATTTTGTCGTTTTCTCAATCCGACAATAATTTCATTGTGGGATCCACTAATGATTGAGCCATTGTATTTAATATTCCTCGCTAAACCGAATATTCCCTAACCAATCGAATATAACATAACCACTTGCATACTTTGCAAAATTTATAAATACTACCCACAACTATAATATTATCTCAAATTCACACCATAATATTGAAAAATTATTTCGACAAAATTTAAATCTTTATTGATAAAATCTGGGGTCTCACACGTAATATATACGATAAGATCACCCCATGATCTGATAAGGTTATAGTATGGAGAAGGATCAAGCGAATGATTGAAAAGCTTACAACAAGATTGTTGTGTGTCAGTGGTACTACGAATTTGTACAGATTCAGGAAAGGATTATGAATACGGATTAAATGAAATTCGTATGGAGAAGGGAGTAAGAATTAAGTGGGAATTTCAATTGATGACTTATGTCAGCAGCTAAGTTGTATGATTCTTCGTATGGGAGCTGAATAGTATTTGGTGTAATAACCACTTAGTTTCTGGCACTGATAATCATTGAAATGTATGTGTCGTGCTATTTGATATATGCATGTTAAGAGGGTGATTCCTTTCTCATGTATATATCAGATAGATATGGTATAGGTAGAGAATATCAGGTTAAGTGTGAGTTCTTAAAACTCATACTTATGGTACGTTCGTGACTCATGATTATATGAAATGTTTATGAACCCCTCAGCGAATGGACCCCAAAGGTCTGACTAGGACAAGTTCTTAAACTCATATGATTATGGAAAGTTCCTGAACTCATGAGTGTAGTTTGACGAACTGGGTAGAACTATGTGTAAACAGAATATTGAGGATAATAGGAACAGATAGATTTCTAAGCAATTGATCATTAGTGGAGACATAAGTTTTCCAAATCTTCTAGCTACGCTAGACTCGCAATTTTTGACATCAAGTTAAATACGCACTATGTGCTTTTGAAAATAAATTTTTATTCTCCACTCCGGGTGACCATTGTGTTAGAGTGGACTTCGGGCCAACGACATACCTGTTGAGGTAATAAAACTAATTTGAAATGAATTTTTGAATGGTTTAAAGAATAGTCTATGCTACTTATTTCAACTAGACGATAATGATTTAAAATATCAAAATATTTTTATTTATCACTTATGTACTGTGACGCCCCCAAAATAGGTATACATCACCTATTCTGAGTCTCCAAATACATGGTACAGAATACAAATATAATCTTAAATATACAACATGAGCTGTGAGTTTTAATACAATTATTGTCTTCTACACAGTATTTAAACTCAAAATAAGTCCTCAATACTTTTATTTACACAATATTTCATAGAATAGTGAGGACTACTAATGCTATCCTCTGGACCATCACTCCGTTCCCCGACTAGTCCCTGCTACGTTCTCATTTCCTAAAGAGAACAATAAAAGTAAAAGGGTGAGCTCAACTAGCCCAGTAAGAAATATTATGACAAAGATAATGCAGAATAAATTATCATTAGCCTTTAGCAGTGTTAAACTGATACAATATAACAACCATCAAGTTTAACTGCAGCGGAACAAGCAATCCATTAAAGGAGTCAAGTAGAGAATAAAATCTACTATCTTTTATGATTTAAAAGGTTTTGCATCACTTTTATCGCTGAGACTCAGCTTAATAAATAATCCACATCATCAAATCACCCTTGAACTATGGCCAAGGATATTCTCTAGTATCATGACCACAAATTATCCATGCACTACAGGCCAAGGATATTCATGTATTCTTTAATGGTCATGATCATGCCAACAACTGTCCATCAATGCACTACGGCCAATGAGGATTTTTACCACATTATTTATAACATTACGGTTATGATTATACCGAATAATCCGTGGTCATAATCATACCAAGTCCATCTATGCACAACAGGCCACGGATGACTTTCAACATAATATAAGCATGAGGATGATGACAATGATATAAGAATTCAATAAAACAATTTCACTAATTAATTTATCCAGAATTCAATAATGTCCAAATTGTCAAAATGATACTGCTTTGTAGAGTAAAATTCAAGAATGCTCAGAAGAATATTTCCATGAAGAGATACTGGATGAAGCGCAAATATTAAGGATATTCCACTAATTTCATGGAGTATAGAAGTCAAAACGTTAACCAACTGAGTATAATAAAGAATGGAATAACAAAAGAAATCACCAGGCATGCGATAAACCACACAGACAGGTTATTCCAACAGAATAATGCATAGTGGAACTAGGTCATGCGTAAACGCACAGACAGGATATTCCAACAGAATAATAAACAACGGAACCAGGTCATGCATAAACGCACAGATAGGATATTCCAACAAAATAATAAATAATGGAACCAGGTCATGCGTAACACACAGACAGGATGTTCCAACAGAATAATAAAGAATAGAATAACAGAAGAATTTCACCATGTATGCGGTACTTCGCATAGACAGGTTATTCTAACATAATAATAAAGAATGGAATAATAGAAGTTCTCTTCATGAAGATGAAAGAAAGAAATAATACCCCTTACCTTAGAAAAACAGGATACTGGAATAGTGAGGTAGCAGACTTCTCTTTTTCTTTCTCTCTATAATGTCTCTCTATATTAATTGCTCTAAAGCTTTTGTGAATTGGTGAGAAATGAAGGAAGAATGAGCTTCTATTTATAGGAAAATATAGTTTCGATAATTGCACATTTTGGGGCTCGAAATATTACAGTACAATACCTCCAACTTTTCTTTCCTTTTTAATTTAGTCCTGCAAGTATTATCAAACTTGAACCACCTCCCCTAATAGTAAATAGTGTGAATCAATAGTTCAATCATGTGAACCAATAGTTATAATCATGTGAAAATACGAATTACAATATAAAACCTCTATTTATACCTCCATTTTTAACTTAGTCATGCAAGTATTATCAATCTTGCACCAACTCCCCTAATAGTACAAGAATGTGATTCAATAGTAAACACATTTGAATAAATAGTTATATAAGCATGTGAATTAGTAGCAATTAATTGCTTATTTATCCGATAAATTACCCAATTTATCAATATAACCCCCAGACATCAATTATCATCGGAATATATGTCGATTTCCTCTAACACTAATAATCCCAACACAATTGAACTATCAAATTCATCTTTAATCAACACGAACTTATTCATTATTAATATTATAACTCACAATATTTAACAACCAGGTCGTTCCCAGGAAAGAGGGGGCTTTCCGATAAGGATTTCTCTTATTGGCGCGCAATTAGGTGACCAAACCTCTCCTTGACAGAACTTCTAGAAATTGTCAATATTGCAAATAATAATATGAATAACTTTGTCGTCTCAATTATTGATTTAACAATAATAATATTATGCAGATGATACTGTGACAATAATTGAATCAATAATATGAGAGATAAGATGCAGCTATTACTGTATCAATAATTGAGTATAACTGAGTGACTTCTCACGTAAGAATCAATAATCAATACCGTGTGCTACTATGCAACCACAGCAGTATTCTTTGTACTTTTACTAAAGGGTAGTTCAACGGTTTAACGGTAACACTTTCGCCGTTATTTTTATAAAAAGATAATTCTGTCGTTTTTAACTACGACAATACTTCTCTTGTGGGGTCCATCAATGATTGTGTCGTCGTACGAATATTCCCTATTAAAATGAATATTCCCCGACCAATCGAATATTATATAACCACTTGCTTACTTTACAAAATTTTTAAATATTACCCACAACTATAACATTATATCAAATCCACACCATAAAATTCAAAAATATATTTCGAGAAAATTATTCTTTATTCATACAAGTTGGGGTCTTACAACCTCCCCTTCTTATGAAATTTCGTCCTCGAAATTAAGGTACGTACCTGGTATATCGAAGAGGTGAGGATATCTTGACTTCATCTCAGATTCTAACTCCCAGGTCATTTCTTCCACATCGTGGTTTCTCCACAAAACTTTGACTTGAGGTATAACCTTGGAGCGTAAAATATGATCCTTCTTATCCAAGATTTTAGTAGGTAACTCTTCATATGTTAAATCTTCCTCTATCTCGTCTGGTTCTAATTCAATAATGTGGTTCGGGTCTTTTACATATTTATGTAACATAGATATTTGAAAAATGTTATGAACATGAGACATACTTGGCGGTAAGGCGAGTCTATAGGCCACAAATCCTACTCGATCGAAGATTAAAAATGGGCCAATGAATCGAGGGTTGAGCTTTCCTCTCTTTTCAAATCTCGTAACTCCCTTCTATGGAGCAACACGTAACAACACATGATCTCCAATATCAAATTCCACGTCCTTTCGATGAAGATCAGCATAACTCTTTTGTAAGACCCCAACTTTTATAAATAAAGATGAATTTTCTATAAATATTATTTTTGAATATTATGGAGTAAATTTGATATAATGTTATAGTTGTGGGTAATATTTATAAATTTTGCAAAGTAAGCAAGTTGTTATAAAATATTCGTTTTGGTCTGGGGAATATTGTTTTGTTTGGGAATATTCAGACGACTACAAGACAATCATTAGTGGACCCATAATGAAATTATTGTCGAATTGAAAAAACGACAAAAATACTTTATGAAAATAACGGTATGAGGTGTTACCGTTAAAATTGTTGAACTACCCTAGTAGTAAAAGTACGAAGAATACGCATGGTTGTATAAGTAGTACTACAGTATTGATTATTGATGCTTACGTGAGAAGTTACTCATTTATACTCAATTATTGCTACAAGAATTCACGCATCATATCTCGTATATTATTGATTCAATTATTGTCACAAGATTATCATCAGATAATATGTTATATTATTAAATCAAGAATTGAGACGACAAGTTATAAATGATTAATAATTGTTGAAAGATTAAATATGTGTTGATTAAAAATAAAATGATTTGTGATAATATTTATTCAATCCTTGATGTATATAAAGAGTCTATTATGAGACGTTTGTAGTAAGTTTGGTTATTTTATGGGGGGGCCCATATGTCATCATCTAAGAGTCTCTTCGTCAATAGTAATTACCTTCGTCAATAGTAATTACCTTCATCAATAGTAATTACCTTCGTCAATAGTAATTACCTTCATCAATAGTAATTACCTTCTTCAATAGTAACTACCTTTTACAGACGCCAAACCACTTGCCGTTTTATATTATTAAAGCGCCGAACCAATTGTCGTTTCACATTACTGTGCTTCAAACCACTTTTCTTTTCACATCACCGATTCAAATCGAGCCACTTGCCTTTTCACATTTCAAGGGCTTAGCTAGAAATCTTCTATAAATAGAGGCCTAGTGCTTCATTATTTTTCAAAAATTCATTTAAGCTATAGAGAGAGAAAGTATAGAGAGAATAAGAGAGAAAGAAGAAGAGTATTACATTACAACACTCTTTGCAGATTCAATCTACTACTAATGTAAGGGGTGTTATTCTTTCTTATTCATTAAGAGAAAGCTATTGTTATTCCATTGCTTATTATTCATTGGATTAGCTTCAGTATACGCGGTTTACCCTATACTTGGTGACATTCTTCTATTATTCGTTGGAACATCACATGCATGTGTTTTACAACAGGACTGGTTAAAATCTTTATTATAATTCATTTGGAACATCCATCATGTGTGTTTTTTTTACACTTGGACCGGTTCGCTCTTTTATTATTATTCTGTTGGAACATCATGTCATGTGTTTTTTACAGGACACTGGTTAAAATCTTTATTATTCTGTTGGAACATCCCGCTTTGCAAATTTTGTCCGACTGGTTCCGTTATTATTATTCTATTGGAATAACTTTTCCGCTACATGCAATCTGCACCGCATGCATGGTGATTTCTTTTGTTATTCCATTCTTTATTATACTCGGTTGGTTAAAGTTTTGACTTCTATACTCCATGAAATTAGTAGAATATCCTTGATATTTGCGCTTCATCCAAAGATCTTTTCATGGAAATATTCTTACGATCATTCTTGAAATTTTACTCTACAAAGCGAAGATCATGTTGATAATTTGGACATTATTAGTTCTCGGATAAATTAATTCTTGAACTTGTTTTATCGAATTCTTATATCATTGTCATCATCCTCATGTTTATATTATGTTGAAAGTCATCTGTGGCCTGTAGTGCATAGATGGACTTGGTAAGATTATGACCAGGGATTATTCGGCGTAATCATGACCGTATTGTTACTAATGATGTGGTAAAAGTTATCATTGGCCCGTAGTTCATTGATGGACAGTTGTTGGCATGATCATGACCATTAATGAATACACGAATGTCCTTGGTCAGAATAGTGCATGGATAATTTGTGGTCGTGATACTAAAGAATATCCTTGGCCGTAGTGCATGGGTGATTCGATGATGTGGATTATATAGTAAGCTGAGTCCCAGCGATAAAAGTCATGAAAAACCTTTTAAATCATAAAAGATGGTAGATTTTATTCTCTACTTTACTCTTTTAATGGATTACTTGTTCCGCTGCAGTTAAACTTGATGTTGTTATATTTTATCAGTTTAACACTGTTGAAGGCTAACGATAATTTATTCTGCATTATCTTAGTCATAATATTTCTTACTGGGATAGTTGAGCTCACCCTTTCTTTCACTGTTCTCTTCAGGAAATGAGAACATAGTAGGGACTAGTCGAGGAACGGAGTGACAGTCCAGAGGATAGCATTAGTAGTCCTCACTATTCTGTGAAATAGTGTGTTAATAATTGTAATGAGGATTCCTTTTAAGTTTGTATAATCTCTAGTAGACAATAATTGTATTCAAACTCACAGTTATGTTTTGTCGTATTGTACACGACAGTTGTATTAGTAAGTTGTATTTGAATTTTGTACCATGTATCTGACGACCCAGGATGGGTGATGTATACCTAATTTTGGGGGTGTCACATCTTTTATCGATCTTGTGAGGTTTTTATACGTTGTTGGATCGTTTGAATCTTTTCCGTAGTCATACGTACCAATTCCGGTCCCAACAACGTTGCTTCACCCACCTCATCCCAGCATACTGGAGAACGACACTTTCTTCCATACAATGCCTCGAATGGAGCCATGCCAATACTTGCTTGATAACTGTTGTTGTAGGAAAACTCCACCAATGGTAAGAACTTGTCCCAACTTCCCTTTGAAGTCAAGGACACAGAGTCTTAATAGATCTTCAAGTGTTTGAATAGTCCTCTCCGACTGCCCGTCCGTCTGAGGATGATATGCCGAGCTAAATCGTAAATCCGTGCCAATAGCTTTTTGCAAACTAACCCAAAATATTGAAGTGAATCTTGGGTCTCGATCAGAAACTATGGATACTGGTATACCATACAGTCTTACAATCTCATTTATGTACAAGCGAGCAAGACGTTCAAGTGTATAAATTTCTCGTATAGGTAGGAAATGAGCAGACTTGGTCAATCTATCAACAATGACCCAAATTGCATCTATGCCTTGAGAAACCTTGGGAAGACCAGTAACAAAATCCATGGTAATGTGCTCCCACTTCCATTCTGGAATTTCAAGTGGTTGCAATGGACCTTTTGGTACTTGATGCTCGCGCTACCGACTCGTTGACAAGTTAAACACCTTGAGATAAACTCCGCTAACTCTCTCTTCATATTGCTCCACCAAAATGTATGTCAAGATCACGATACATTTTGGTACTCCAGATGGATTGCAAATGGTGTGTTGTGCGCCCATCATGATTTTATACTTTAAATCGGGGTTGTTAGGAACACAAAGTCCGGAGTTGACTCAAGTATTCCTTCTTCATCGATTCTTGCTTCCTAGATAGCACCTTCTTGCACTTTCTTCCTCATATGCATCGGCTCCAGTGTCCGTAGCTTGAAGCGACTTTAACTTTATCGATTAAAGTCATTTCTACTCAGATATTCGCCATCATCTCATGGGTCCCTCGAGTCTTTAACTCTATCTCCATCCTTTGTAAGTCATATAAAATGGGCCTTTCAGATTGACAATAATGCACCTGCATGCCAGATATGATCTTCTACTCAATGCATTAGCTACTACGTTCTCTTTTCTAGGATGGTATTAAATGGTATGATCGTAATCTTTCAATAGCTCAAGCCATCGTTGTTGCCGCATATTGAGTTCCTTTTGAGTGAAGAAATATTTGAGGCTTTTATGATCCGTATAGATCTCCACTTTCTCCCCATACAAGTAATGCCTCCAAATTTTAAGTGCAAAAACGACAGCTACCAACTCTAGATCATGAGTAGGATAATTCCTCACATATTCTTTGAGTTGTCATGAGGCATAGGCTATGACTTTCCCATGTTGCATGAGAACACATCCTAACCCTTTGCTCAAGCATCATCAGAGATGACAAATCCCTCCGAGCCAGATGGTATTGTCATAACAGGTGCTGAAATGAGTCTCCTCTTGAGTTCTTGAAAACTCTTCTCACATTCCTCGCTCCAACCGAATTTTGTATCTTTTCGAGTCAACTGAGTTAATGGAGTAGCGATTCAAGAAAACCCTTCTGCGAATCTTCGATAATAACCAGCTAAGCCGAGAAAGCTACGTACTTCGGTCACTGATTTAGGTTTCTCCCAACTTTGAATTGCTTCAATCTTTGTCGGGTCAACAGATTTCCCATGATTTGATATCACGTGCCCAAGGAATGCAACTTCCTCAAGCCAGAACTTGCATTTCTTCAACTTGACATATAGCTTATTTTCACGAAGCTTTTGGAGTATCAGCCTCAAGTGTTGCTCATGGTCTTCACGAGTTTTGAAGTATATGAGGATGTCATCAATAAAGACGACCACAAAGTGATCCAAATACTCCTTGAATACTCGGTTCATCATATCCATGAAGGTAGCAGGAGCATTAGTCAATCCAAAAGACATGACTAAGAATTCATAATGCCCGTACCGAGTTCTGAAAGCAGTCTTTGGAATGTCATCAATTTTAATCTTCAACTGATGATATCCGAAACGAAGATCAATCTTTGAAAAGAATTTGGCGCCTTGCAACTGGTCAAACAGGTCATTAATGTGAGGCAACGGGTACCTATTTTTGATGGTGACATGATTCAACTCCTGATAATCAATTCAAAGTCGCATACTTCCATCTTTCTTCTTCACGAATAGAACAGGAGCACCACAAGGAGACGTACTAGGTCGAATGAAACCGATGTCTAACAATTCTTGTAGTTGGGTTTTTAACTCCTGAAGTTCAATAGGAGCCATTCGATATGGGGCTTTGGAAATGGGTTTTGTATCGGGTTCAAGGTCGATACCAAACTCGATTTCACGCTCCGGGGGTAGGCCAGGAAGTTCTTCGGGGAATACGTCAGGAAAATTATTAACAATAGAAATATCATTCAAATCTGACGTATTTTTGTTTAAATCTGTGATATGAGCTAAGAAACCTTGACATCCGTTTTTCAATAAACGAATAACTTTATGGCTTGAGATGATCGTGATTGATTTTAATGGTTTGGTCACTTGAATTCACATAATAGGTTGATTAGGAATATGAAAGCTAACAACCTTATAAAAAAAATCAATTTTAGCATGATACGTAGTTAACCAATCAATCCCTAGAATCACATCAAATGCAAGTATTTTTAAAGAAATAAGATCGACAGGTAACGTGCGGTTACCGATTTAAATCCAACAAGACTTATAAACAGTGGATGTAATGAAGGTTTCTCCCAACGGAGTTTCAACCGATAAGTCAAAGTCTAATTTCTCTGGAGTCAAATTTAAACGTTTAGCGCAAGTAGGAGAAATAAAAGAATGGGTAGAACCAGTATCAAATAAGGTATAGACTTCGCTAGAGTTTATGATAAGTTTACCCGTGATGACCTCGTTCGGGTTCCTTTCTTTCTGGGAGGTTACGACAAACGCTGTCCCTTGAACTACCGGCTTTAACTTTTCTGGGACGACCTTTGGTGCCTCCATCCCAGCTGGACTTGTCTTTGGTGCACGACAAAATTGGGCTAGGTGACCTTCTCTTCCACAATTATAACACGCTTTGGATGGCATCGCGCAGTTTGGACTGATATGTCCCTCCCCTCCGTATTTGAAGCATATGATAGGTTGTCATTCTCCTTCCTTAACAACGGGTGTTGGTACCGACGTCTTTCTATCATTGTTGAATATCCTTTTCTTGAAATGTCCATTTTTACTATCTTGGCCATGATTACCACCGAAGTGGTTACCATTTCTGGCATGTTGATTTCCACCACGTTTGTTGTCACTGCTTCGATGACTGCTACCACTAGTATTATCATTTTTTCGGCTGCTTTCTCTTGGTTGAGTTGACTCGTTATCGCGCTCCAATAACTGAGTCCTATTAACAACATCTGAATACAAACACAGTTTGTGAGAAATTAAGTATTGACGTATCTTGGGTTTCAACCCTCTTAAAAACATCCGCGTCATTCTCTCCTAATTATCAACCAAGTGAGACGCAAACCGGGACAACTCAGCAAATTTAGCTTCGTACTGTGACACGGTCATATTGTTCTGCTCCAACTTGATGAACTCTACCTCTTTCATGTGATGAATACTTTCCGGAAAGTACTTGTCGTTGAATAGTTCTTGGAACTTCTCCCAAGACATCTTCAGTGCAGCAGGTTGAGTACGCTTTACCAATTCCCACCAGTAATTTGTCTCTCCTCGCAACATAAAGGTGGCAAATGGAACCTTTTGCTATTCAGAGCATCCCAAAACATCAAATATCTTGGTGATCTGCTTTATCCACGCTTCCACCTTAAGTGATTTTGGCTCTCCATTAAACTCTGGTGGTCCCAGCTCCTTGAACTGTTTGACGGTGACCATCCGAGAGTTTCCAGTGTTTCCACCTACATTTTGGACAAGAGCCGCTCTCGTCTAATGTTGCATGAATTGCATAAAGCCTCTTAACATTCCATCGTTCATCATTTGGTCAGTGTTGTTGTTTGCATAAGGATTGTCGCCTTTCTGATGCACATTATCCTGATTATTGATCTGTGGAGACTCAACGGTCTCCTGTTCTCCATTGCTATTTTCAACATTCTCAGATGTCATTTTCAAATACTATCACAAAACAAGGGTTAATTGACATGTAACATATTATCCCTATACTCTGACCGATCAATTAAATACAAAATAAACTTAGGTAGGTCATACTGGCGAAGGAATTTCCCGTCTCTCCCCTCCTAGTTCTTGTCTCACATCTCAGCCAAGGATTATATTCCTAAGCTTTGATACCAACTTTAACGCCCCCAAAATAGGTATACATCACCTATTCTGAGTCACCAAATACATGGTACAGAATACAAATATAATCTTGAATATACAACATGAGCTGTGAGTTTTAATACAATTATTGTCTTCTACACAGTATTCAAAATCAAAATAAGTGCTCAATACATTTATTAACACACTATTTCATAGAATAGTGAGGACTACTAATGCTATCCTCTGGACCGTCACTCCGTTCCCCGACTAGTCCCTGCTACATTCTCATTTCTAGAAGAGAACAATGAAAATAAAAGGGTGAGCTCAACTAGTCCAGTAAGAAATATTATGACTAAGATAATGTATAATAAATTATCATTAGTCTTTAACAGTGTTAAACTGATACAATATAACAACCATCAAGTTTAACTGCAGCGGAACAAGCAATCCATTAAAGGAGTCAAGTAGAGAATAAAATCTACTATCTTTTATGATTTAAAAGGTTTTACATCACTTTTATCGCTCAGACTCAGCTTAATAAATAATCCACATCATCGAATCACCCCTGCACTACGGCCAAGGATATTCTCTAGTACCACGACCATAAATTATCCATGCACTACAGGCCAAGGATATTCATGTATTCTTTAATGGTCATGATCATGCCAACAACTGTCCATCAATGCACTACGGCCAATGAGGATTTTTACCACATCATTTATAACATTACGGTTATGATTATATCGAATAATCCGTGGTCATAATCATACCAAGTCCATCTATGCACAACAGGCCACATATGACTTTCAACATAATATAAGCATGAGGATGATTACAATGATATAATAATTCAATAAAAAAAAGTTCACGAAATAATTTATCCAGAATTCAATAACGTCCAAATTGTCAAACATGATACTGCTTTGTAGAGTAAAATTTAAGAATGCTCAGAAGAATATTTCCATGAAGAGATACTGGATGAAGTGCAAATATCAAGGATATTCCACTAATTTCATGGAGTATAGAAGTCAAAACGTTAACCAACTGAGTATAATAAAGAATGGAATAACAAAAGAAATCACCAGGCATGCGATAAACCGCATGCAGTAAAAAGTTATTCCAATGTAATAATTCATAATGGAACCGGTCATGCAGAACGCATAGGCAGGATATTCCAAATGTAATAATAAACAACAAAACCGGGTCATGCATAAACGCATTGCATGTGATGTTCCAATGAGAATAATAAATAACGAAACCAGGTCATGCGTAACGCACAGATAGGATGTTCCAACAGAATAATAAAGAATAGAATAATAGAAGAATTTCACCATGTATGCGGTACTTCGCAAAGACAGGTTATTCCAACATAATAATAAAGAATGGAATAACAGAAGTTCTCTTCATGAAGATGAAAGAAAGAAATTATACCCCTTACCTTAGAAAAACTGGATACTGGAATAGTGAGGTAGCAAACTTCTTTTCTTCTTTCTCTCTATAATTTCTCTCTATAATAATTGCTCTAAAGATTTTGTGAATTGGTGAGAAATGAAGGAAGAATGAGCTTTTATTTATAAGAAAATATAGTTTCGATAATTGCACATTTTGGGGCTCGAAATATTACAGTACAATACCTCCAACTTTTCTTTCCTTTTTAATTTAGTCCTGCAAGTATTATCAAACTTGCACCACCTCCCCTAATAGTAAATAATGTGAATCAATAGTTCAATCATGTGAACCAATAGTTATAATCATGTGAAAATACGAATTACAATATAAAACCTCTATTTATACCTCCATTTTTAACTTAGTCATGCAAGTATTATCAATCTTGCACCAATTCCCCTAATAGTACAAGAATGTGATTAAATAGTACACACATGTGAACAAATAGTTATATAAGCATGTGAATTAGTAGCAATTAATTGCTCATTTATCCGATAAATTACCCGATTTATCAATATAACCCCCAGACATCAATTATCATCGGAATATATGTCGATTTCCACTAACACTAATAATCCCAACACAATGGAACTATCAAATTCATCTTTAATCAACACGAACTTATTCATTATTAATATTATAACTCACAATATTTAACAACCAAGTCGTTCCCAGGAAAGAGGGGGCTTTCCGATAAGGATTTCTCCTTATTGGCGCGCAATTAGGTGACAAACCTCTCCTCGACAGTAACTTCTAGACATCATCAATATTGCAAATAATAATATGAATAACTTTGTCGCCTCAATTATTGATTTAACAATAATAAATATTATGCGATGATAATCTTTGTGACAATAATTGAATCAATAATATGAGAGATAAGATGCAAAGCAATTATCGTAGCAATAATTGAGTATAATCGGTGACTTTCACGTAAGCATCAATAATCAATACCGTGTGTACTACTATGCAACCACGCCAGACATCGCATTTTTACTACCAGGTAGTTCAATAGTTTAACGGTAACACTTTCGCCGTTATTTTTATAAGAAGATAATTTTGTCGTTTTCTAACTACAACAATACTTTCGTTGTGGGGTCCACCAATGATTGTGCCGTCGTACGAATATGCTATGTTAAAACAAATATTCCCCAACTAATCGAATATTATATAACCACTTGCTTACTTTGCAAAATTTGTAAATATTACCAACAACTATAATATTATATCAAATCCACACCATAATATTCAAAAATATATTTCGAGAAAATTATTCTTTATTCATAAAAGTTGGGATCTTACATGTACCATGTAACCTGGTGTAGAGATGATAAAAGTTGATAGAGTTGTAATGCAGGAATACTTAGTGTTGAATTTGATCTAAAATTGTTGTTCCACTATTGTATGATGTATTATGACAAAGTAACTTGATGACGACATCCTCAAACGAGCTGTTAATACAGTACAGCATCATGTCGACATTTTAAAACTATTTTAAAATTTTAATTTGCCAACGACGTTTGGCTACACACATTCGTAATTCGATTGAAGTTGATTATTAATATGAGTTTAAGCTATTTGATTCGGCTAGACCAACGTTTATGAAACTTCTAAGCGTTCTTTGTAAATTTTTCCTGAACTAAATTATTTTGGTGTGGAATCCGAAAAGACTGAGGTAAAATTTTTTGTTCCTATGGCAGTGACGAGAAATAGATTCGACCAACAGTACTTAATAATATAGGGCATACCGGGCTAATTATCCACTATGTCCATAAGTTATGACGGTTTGCGGATGAATTTCTATAAAACTTTTGCGAAAACGACAGGCAATAGTCTATATAACTCATCAGCACAATTTCAAAAAATATTTTACTCTTGTGAGGAATGTATTATGTAACACCCCCTTCCCGAAAAGGAAAGGGAGGTCACGTGGAAAGCACAACAAACCTCAGAATAAATAAACAGTGGTGATCAATGAATGAAGTACTAAATACAATTCTCCAACTAGAGTCAAAATCACTAAAACCAAAAAAATCGAAACAACCTAGATGGTCAAAGACAACTCTCTCATCACACTAGCCCTGAATCAACCTTGCAAACCTGCCGAAGAAAAAACACAGCATGAGCCAATTGCCCAGTACGGATACAGATATACAAAAGATATACAATTGATATACGAAAATAACCGAGACAAAATACTGAACAAAGCCTCAAGTGTAAATACGGACGGAAATATAATCTCCAAAGATCTGAATGGAATATATCTGAATCAACAGAATTTACGAAACAAATAGAAGAATAAATAAATAACGAAGTGAAGTAACTAACTCAATGAATTGAATTGAACAGAAACAAATAAAACTAATACAATGAAATAATAGGCTGAATCAAATGGTTGGGTGTTATTTCATACCGAGTGAGCTCAAAAATATACATTGCCACACAGGCAAGTCAAAACAATGCCACACACGCAAGTCAAAATACTGCCACACAGGCAAATCAAATGATGCCACATAGGCAACCAAAATAATGCCACACAGGCACATCAAAACAATGCCACACAGGCAAGTCAAAATAATGCCACACAAACAACCAAAATAATGCCACACAAGTAAATCACACATTGGACCGTGAATCCAAATGTATGCAAATCGGATAGTGTGTTTGGCACAACATCACCAATCCACAGAACAGAAAACTAGGGTTAACCCATACGCCTCCCACAACAAAACACCAAATGACCCACTTCCTCCGGAGCCCAAAACGGAGATGCCGTGGACTAATCACACCGCCACGGAAAGTGCCATGTCTCTCGTGCCAAGACGACATGCCTGTGGTACCCCCACAGGTGGTTATAGCTCAGGTATACCCTACGATATATTCTAACAAAAATATCATGTCACAACACATGCGACATAATACCAACAAAAGGGTTCTATATGTACATGTTGAACCAAATCAAATTATAGTCACAAGGTCTCGATCAAAAAGAATGTAGCAACATGTACCGCTCTACAATTTTCAAAAATAAATAGTACTAAACATGATAACCTAATTCAAAGAGTACAAATACGAGTCATATGTTTCAACTCCTAAATGAAACTAATATATTTATTTCACAGGAAACAATTATGTGAAATAATAACGAAATTCGAACAAACGACAAAACGAACAATTCAAATTTAACAAGAGTATCGCTGAAAGAGTACGAAATTCGTACCTGATACTTCCAAACCATTTATAGCACACTCCACAAGATCTTACCCTCAAATGCAAATGATATCAAATACGAAACGTTATTCGCAACCTAAACATATTCACCTCAAATTAAAAACAATCAAAACTAATAATTCCAAAATAATTCATAATCTATTTAATATGCCTTTAATCATCGCCTTATATCAATTATTAATACTCCAAAATTTATATTCCAAAAATATAACTTCTTAAATTCCTCAAATTCCCGATCTAATAAAATAAAATAAAATAAAATTCTATTACAAATTTAATCAATTATGTTATATATATATATATATATATATATATATATATAAAATTATACTAACTTATCTATGTATACTTTCCATGAATCACTTCTCTGTTCTCAACAAAAGAATAAATTGTATATGAAATTATAATATGCATCAAAGCTGTACACTCCAAATTCTATTAAAATGATTTCCGATCCTAACATACAGTGTAAATTATAGCTCTATAATCATAAATATCAAACCATGTACTAAAACAAAAAACTACCAAATAATTATGAAATAGATCACACAAAAACACACGTTTTTTTCATTTTTTTTTGTGGATATGGATACTGTAAACAAATTATCAAAGAAATTCAACAAACCCAAATCAGATTATACATGCATATACATCTAAACCCATTTTCCCAACCACAATTATAAAAAAATTAAAAATTGGGTATTACACAGAAGCATACAAATAATCAACTGATTAGAGAAATGGGATGATTTACAATGAAACCGATAACAAAACCATTTAGAGCAATTTATTATTAATAGTATAGTTAGAATACCTTATTTTTCTTCTATTCTTATTATTGTTGTGGCTGCTCTATCTTATTCTCTTTCTCAAGTTGTATAATAAAAAAATAAGATTAGGTTTAGTTATTTATATCACTTAAAAATGCATTTTATTAACTAATATATTTATGGGTCCTTTACATAAGTATACAACAAATAGAAAGTAATTACAAGAAAAGTGCATCAACTAAATAATTACAAAAAGAATGTAATTATTACAAAAATAGTACAATTCACATTAATAAGGAAACCTAAAATCAAGGATAACTAATAATTCAAATTCAAATTCAAATCTTGTCTCTAACAACAATTTCAAATCCATGTTTCAAAATTCAAATCAAAATGTGAAAATTTAAAATAAAAAATTATGAAGGAGCTAATGTTCATCATCCTCTCTCTCATCACCATCACGCCGCCGCATCACATCGTCGCCGCCGCCAACGAGAGTTCTTATTCGAATTTCTTTTGACGATTTGGTTACCCACAAAAATTAAAATGGTTACCTTTATACGAATTTTGACTAGTAACTGCATCACATTTAAAATAAAATTGGTAATCAAATAAAACTGAATTGGTTACCTTATCAAATGGTTTGGTAACCAACTATATGAAATTTGGTTACCAACTGCATCACATCCAAAATAAATTAGTAACCTAATAAACTAAATTGGTTACCTTATCGGAAGGTTTAGTAACCAACTACATAAATTTTGGTTACCAACTACATCACATTCAAAATATATTAGTAAACTAATAAACCTGAATTGGTTACCTTATCAAATGATTTGGTAACCAACTACATGAAGTTTGATTACCAACTGCATCACATCCAAAATAAATTAGTAACCTAATAAAACTAAATTGGTTACCTTATCTAAGATTTCGTTGCAGTGAAAATAAAGAATGGACCGGTGGGCGGTGGGAGGCGGAGGGATCGAGGAGAGAGGGAGGCGGGAGGAGGAGGTGGAGGAGAAAAGGCGGGAAGAGGGGAGGAGAAAGGAGGCGTGAGGAGGGGATGCGGGAGGAAGGGAGGCAGAGAGGAGGAGGTGGTGAGGCGGGGGCGGGAGGAGGGGGCGGCAGTAGGAGGAGAAAGGGGCGGGAGGAGAGGGAGGGGGAGAGGGTGGGGAGGGAATGGCGGGAGGAGGGGAGGAGGGGAAGAGGGGAGGAGGGGAGGTGGAGGCGGGAGGAGGGAGGAGGAGAGGCGGGAGGCGGGAGGAGGGGGAGGCGTGAGGGTGGGGAGGGGTTGGACAAGAGAAGGAGGAGGAGGCGGAGGGAGGAGAAGAAGAAGGGAAATAAAAATGGAGTGGGAGAAAATCGTGGGAGAGATGGGGAGAAAATTGTGGGAGAGATGGGGGAGAAAATCGTGTGCATAATTAAAGGGATAAGATTACACTCTTTTTGTAATTAAGTATTGCACTAGTATTGTAAATAAATATGGAAGTGTATTAGTTGTGTAAAATTTTTATGAGGACACTATTGTTGTAATTATTTTTAAAAATGTAATAGAATATGTAATTGTCCCTATATTTATTAACTCTACAAATTTTAATAGGATTTTAAAAATTACATAATTATAAATTAGGCCCACTTAGTTAAAAACCCAAATTAATGTAAATAAATACAATTTGATTCAAACATAAGAAAAGCCCAAATTTTATCAACTTAATTTGTATCATTTATTAATTCTCATTAGCCCACATAAATTAAATACGAGTTGACCCAAATAAAAACAAAGTCCAATTAATATGTTTTAAATATTTTTTTTCGGGTATTACATCACCTACCCCTTAAAAAGGATTCCGTCCTCGGAATCAAAAGAATGAATGTACCTAATTATCAAAAGACGCGGATACTCCGCTGAATGAACTCTCTATCTCCCAAGTAGCTTCCATTCAATGATTTTACCACAAGACTTTAACAAAAGGAATTATCTTTCCCAATTTTAATTTAATCAGTTATTTAATTACCAACTAACAGAATTTAATTTTCCAAACAAAACAAGGATGAAAAGAGGGAAACAAAAATCATTTACCTTTTCCAATTTAAATACAATTGTATACAATAAAATTAATTAATATTTAAATTAAAAAATATATGGGTTATTACATTTTTCACCCCTTAAAAATAATTTCGTCCTCGGAATTTAAATAAGCTACAAAAATAAATAAATAAATTTAGCTACAACGTAGCGCCGCCATTTGTAACGATCAACGCGGATAAGTCATCGGTCCAAGTAATTATATAAATGTACTTGTAAAAGATTCGTCAGCTACCGTGTCAAGCCTTGGTAAGGTTCTTCGTGTTGCATCAAATTAGATCACATGCTCCACCATTGGTGCACGCCGTTACTAATATCCTTGAGTTTAATTCTTGTAAACGTACTCTTCCGAACATAATTCGAAATCACAAAAATTTCTCTTCATCTAATTACGATTCGAATACCCAAAATATTTAAAATTATTTTTAATTCGTAAAACGTTTATATTTCACACATGACAAAGATCTAACAAATTATTTTTGTTTTATTTTACATAAATTCATACATAACTCTAAAGACATCAGATAAACAAAATAACTATGCAAACTATATTACCAATTCTCCCCAAGTTCTCAAGAGCTTCAAAATATTTCATCCTCAATTTGAACTATTCATCAAATAATATTACACCAAAGAATATACTACTAATATCTCTTTATCACCAACTCTCCTAAGTCCTTAAGAGTTTCAAAATATCATAACCTCAAATCAAATTAGTTCTCAAATATTATAATGCCAAAATATACTACTAAAATCTCTTTATCACCATATCCAACTCCAAGTCACATATTCTACCATCTGCATAAGCGAACTACAACCATTTAAGATCTCTCATAATCAGTTGAATTTCATCACTTATTATATATATCTAATCATTCAATGAATCAATCATTCTCTTAATGCAAATCTTAACCCAACAAATTTCAATGTCTCCACATACTATCACAAGGAAAGTTCATAGAACATAACTACAATATCTTACTAGAAAAATAGCCATAAAATTGATCATTAACTCCAAATGATTAAACTAATTACCTCGAATATCAACAACTAAAATTACAAAAAAAAAAACTAATAATTCCAAAATAATTCATAATCTATTTAATATGCCTTTAATCATCGCCTTTATATCAATTATTAATACTCCAAAATTTATATTCCAAAAATATAACTTCTTAAATTCACTCAAAAATCCGATCTAATAAATAAAATAAAACAAAATTCTATTACAAATTTAATCAATTATGTTATATATATATATATATAAATATATATAAAATTATACTAACTTATCTATGTATACTTTCCATGAATCACTTCTCTGTTCTCAACAAAAGAATAAATTGTATATGAAATTATAATATGCATCAATTTGTACACTCCAAATTCTATTAAAATGATTTCCGATCCTAACATACAGTGTAAATTATAGCTCTATAATCATAAATATCAAACCATGTACTAAAACGAAAAACTACCAAATAATTATGAAATAGATCACACAAAAACACACGTTTTTTTCATATTTTTTTTTTGGATATGGATACTTCAAACAAATTATCAAAGAAATTCAACAAACCCAAATCAGATTATACATGCATATACATCCAAACCCATTTTCCCAACCACAATTATAAAAAAATTAAAAATTGGGTATTACACAGAAGCATACAAATAATCAACTGACTAGAGAAATGGGATGATTTACAATGAAACCGATAACAAAACCATTTAGAGAAATTTATTATTAATAGTATAGTTACAATACCTTATTTTTCTTCTATTCTTATTATTGTTGTGGCTGCTCTATCTTATTCTCTTTCTCAAGTTGTATAATAAAAAAATAAGATTAGGTTTAGTTATTTATATCACTTAAAAATAGATTTTATTAACTAATATATTTATTAACTCTACAAATTTTAATAGGATTTTAAAAATTACATAATTATAAATTAGGCCCACTTAGTTAAAAACCCAAATTAATGTAAATAAATACAATTTGATTCAAACATAAGAAAAGCCCAAATTTTATCAACTTAATTTGTATCACTTATTAATACTCATTAGCCCACATAAATTAAATACGAGTTGACCCAAATAAAAACAAAGTCCAAGTAATATGTTTTAAAAAATTTTTTTTGGGTATTACATATTAGGTAGCATGTGATGATGTGTACGAATGGTGTAAGCAGTATGGTGTAAGGTGTAAAGAGAATTTCGGGGACAAAATTCTTAGAAGAAGGGGTGAATGTAACGACTCGAGAATTTAGAAAATTTTTAAAATCATAATTGATTGATTTAAGGTTCAATATTAGAACCTAGACAGAAAATAAGTGTATGAATTTAACATTTTTGGGAAGGAATTTTGAGTATTTCAAATTTTGTAAAAGATTTTGGTGAATTATTCAGGATTAAGGATATATGTGTATATGATTTGTGTGTAAGGTATTAAATGTGTACAGTTTATGGTTAAGGGTCAAGGGTTGACCAGATAAATTATATCAGTGTTAAACCCTAATATTATATTTAGAACGTTAACGTTCAGTTAGAAAACCCTAACGACAGATAAGAAACCCTAATTTCAGTTTCAAGAATCTGAAACCCTAATTCGAAAATTGAAAACCCTAATTTGGGAATTCAATTGCTAGTATAAGGTTTAAACGTTATTAATTATACTTAATTAGGGAAACCCCTAATGATTAATTAAAAAACTCTAATTTAGAAATTTGAAACCCTAATTGTTCCATTAGAAACCCTAATGTACAATTGTGGACCTAATTGCAAGATTAGCAATTTTAATTAGGAAATATTAATCCTAATCATTGAGATTGAATGTGATTAGTAAAGCTTAATGTAATTAGAAAATACTAATTTTAAATTAGTAAGCTTAATTTTCCATTTTTTAAACCCTAATTTGGAAATCTTAAATTTAATTTTTGAAAAACCTTAGGTTTTAACCCTAAGGGTTGGATTAAATGACATCTTTGCCATTAAAACTAAAATCAAAATGACTAAAGTGCCCTTTTTATTTCTTTAATAAGGTAACTTGCAAATCTTGCTATATCTTAGTTGCTCAACCACTCCATGATTGCGCATGTGACTTAAAAACATCCAACATCTCAGCCAACTTGTTAGATTAGATGTATTGTATCAATTCATAAAGATTAGAGAGAGAGAAAAGGCTTACTTTATTTCTCATATGAACTTAGACCATTCTCTCTCCAAAATCCGAAAATGAGGAGTGAGAGAGAGTGAGATACAAAGCCAAGATCACCTCTTAGCTTAACAAGATCAGATCATCAAAATCAGAATCAAAAAATGGAGCATCAAAGTGGTATAAATCCTAATCTTAGAAATCTTATGATTTGATGTTAAATGTTATGAATGATTGGTTAGATGTGTGTTATACGGTGTCTTTTAGTGATCTGGGTTGTTAGATCCCAGATCCATATCATCAAAGTGCTCGAAATTTAAGTTTTTAATAATCTGGAAAAGTTGGAAAACATGGCCTGACAGCTGAATGTCAGGGATCATAGATCATTTTCTGTTATTTATTTTTGTGTTTTAAAGGTTTGTAGTTGTAGTATGTTGTGAGGGCTTTGATCTGGAACTTGAATCAAGCCCAGATCATGTGTCGATCAAAGGTTATTAAGGGTCAAAGGTTGTTGACCGACCATGACCAACTGAGTTTCTGGGCAACCCAGAAACCCAGGAAGTCTGACAGTCATTTTGCAAGCCTTTGATCTTGCTACTGGTAAGGAGTTATGCCATGTTGTTGTTATATACTTGTAGACTGACATGAGTACTACATATCCATGCATTTAGATCACCCCGATCCATAACAGAATCATAGAAATTCGTGGTCAAACAACTTGATTAAATCGCTTAAGAACATTTCTCGGAAACCGTAAATGTTCAAGAATGCAGCCTCTGCCCGCACTGACTGACCTACCTAAAGATTCCTTTGATGTTGTTTTTAAACTAATCTGATGCTATAGAGTTGTTTACTGACATCTCTACTATAAATTTGAACATTCATATCACACAGATCAAGCTCAGGATGCATGTTACAAGGATTGAAAAGTAGTCACTTGGTCTGTTCTTCATTTCTAGAAAACCCAGAAATGAAGAACAACCTCTGACAAGGTTTTTGAGGGTAAAGATCTCTTTGATTTGTTATATTTTGGCCATGAAATTTGATTTTAATTGTAGTATTACATAAATACTACGATACTAACACTTTAGACAAACCAGAAACTTATCGAGCATGAATTTATGGGTGGTCAAACCACCTACCCTATAAACTGTTATGAGTTTCTGGGTTTGGCCAAGAACAGACCAAGAACACCATTAGCGACAGTTTTGTCGCCTATGGTACCTTTAGCGACAAATAATTTCGGAAAATTAATTATTTAATTAATAAATAGATAAAAAATGGTTTTTAATTATTAAAAATACAAAATAAATTTCTAAAAATTATTTTAAAGTCTGAAAATTAGTTTTTAACTATTTTGAGTACATTTCATAAATATTTAATATTTTTGGAATATAAATGGTATTTAATTTATTTAATTATAATATTATATAAATTATTTAAAAATGATTTTAATACATGAAAATCATAAAAAATTATATTATGGTATAAGAAAATATTTTAAGTTTTTTTAAAGACTTTTAATATTTTGTGATGAATTTCATTAATTAATCAATATTAATGATAATTTATTTATTTAATAAATATATTAAATAAATTATGGAAAAATAGAATTAATGATTTAAGTGTTATAAAAATATTTTAAGTTATAAAATATAATTTTGATATTTTGACATGAAAATATTAATATATTAATATTAATAGCAATTAACGGATAATGGATTTATGTTTAAAAATCATATAAATATGATTTTAAGGTATTAAAATACTTTGATATATTATAAATATATTATAATATTACGACATGTATTTCATTAATATTTGATATTAAATAAATATTAATGATAAAGGAATTATGTGGTATTTAATTCATATAAATACGATATTAATGATTGAAAATTCATGATAAATGATAATAATTATCTGAAAATTATTACGAGCTTATGAAAAATATTTTGACTGATAACAAAATTATCTAAGGTAATTGTTAAGTGATTAGATATAGTTTAATTGAACTTAAACTCGACGATTGTCCGACTAGACCATCGGGATGCCAGAATAGTACCGAACTCGACTTAAATTGTCAAAGTTTGACTTGAGGTTAGGTTTTATGTGTGTTATAGACTGATAGGGTTATGTGATAATGTGTTTAGGTTATTTTAAATACTGTGATGATATTATTCTAATGTGTAGATCGATATTATTTATATTAGGTTTTCAGACAAAGCTAGATTATTTGCGTAACGATAATCCACGGAACAGGTAAGTCTTAACTCGACCTCAAGTTGTATTTTTCAAATATAACTTGTGGGTAATCATTGATGATTTTCATGTCTAAGAATTGTTTAATTGCACTTTGTGCGTATTGCACGTGTTCATTAGGTATGAAAGGCTGATCACCTTCATTACCATTCCGTCCAGATATATTTATTCATGCTAAATGCTTGTTCAGTCATAAAAATTTGTTCATGCTAATTCACAACTATATTGTTGAATTATAGCCAGCTTATTATTCAAATTCTTTTAATTATGATATATCCTTAAATAAACTTATACTTGCTGGGCAAATTCATTGCTCACCCTTGCTACATCATGATAAACATTGCAGATTAAGACGAATACGTCGGATACAAGGAAATATCAAAGACAGTTCCAACTTTAGTATAAATGTGCAGTTAGATTTATAACATTATTGTATATTAATGTTATTGTAAGTCAAATAAGTTATAAATTATGTATTAAGTGAAGGTTACTCATGTGACGCCCCCAAAATAGGTATACATCACCCATTCTGAGTCGCCAAATATATGGTACAGAAATAAATACAACTTTAGTAATACAATTGTCGCAGAATAACGACGGTAATTTTATATCTTGTGAGTTTGAATACAAATATTGTCTAACAGACAGTATACAAACTCAAAAGGAGTCCTCATTACAATTATTGATACACTATTTTATAAAATAGTGAGGACTACTAAAATAATTATCTTGAATCATCACTCCATTATTTTGCTTAGTTCTCGCTAAATTCTCTCCTCCGAGAAGAACAATGGAACAAAAAAGGAAAAGGTGAGCTCAACTAGCCCAGTAAAGAATATTATGACTAAGATAATATACAACAAATTATCATTAGTCTTCAACAGGAAAAATCGATAAAATATAATAGACAACAAGTTTTAGATCAACAATTGCGCAATGAAATAGCAATCCATTTAAGAGTCAAGTAGAGAATGAATTCTACTATCTTCTAAGATTTAAAAGTCCATCATCAATATTTTATCCTCGTAACATCAATCAATATACATCTTGAATCAAATATTCATCTTTGCACCTAAAAGCCAAAGATATTCATTTGTATCACCAATTGGTAATGTTCATCTCAACACTGTTCATCTTTTGCACTACGGGCCAAAGATATTCATCAGTTAATCATTCATCTTTGCACTACAAAGCCAAAGATATTCAAGAATATCATCATTTAGGACCGAGGATGATGAAAAATATCTTAAAGAAAACGAATCCAATGAGATAAAAGAACAAATATTAGGGATTCAGACATTACGGTTTATCCAAGTTCAATAATACTCCATAATAACCAATTGTGAAGCAGAATTCAAAAATAAAGATCAAAACATAGATACAATCAAAGATGGTAACCATAATAGACATCTTGGATAAAAAGCAAAATTTTCATTTTTTTGGTGAATAGTGTCGTATTCGTGAATAGTGCCGTATACGTGAATAGTGTCGTATACATGAATAGTAACCCCAACACAAAAAGTTCCAAATTTCATAAAAAGTTCAGACCAATATTTCGGCATAATGATATTTAAAGAAATAATATCATTTATGAAGAAAATAACAGCCCTTCCCTCAAAATAACGGTACTTTTGATCGAAATATCGGATATAAAGCAGAAGGAAGCTTGAACCAAACAGCAACTCTCAAAGTATCTAAATACTCACAAAAATACGCTCGACAAAATAGAGAGAAAGAAAACTTGTTTCTGTTGTGATTTTCAATTCTAATCTAAGCGCCTATTTATAGGAAAATGCTAGAACGCCAAAGGAGACTAAAATAATAAAATATAATATATATTTCTTCCTTCCACACCACCTACCAAGACCAGCCATCAAGCATGCCAAATCTAAAAATTTTTGGTAGCCCACATGTTTAAAACAAAAGTGGGTCCCACCCAATTTTAATAAAAATTATTTTATTTTCCGAATCTTCAGTAATTCATAATAACTAGCCCGTTTATCAAAAAAATACGAATTTTATGTCCATTCCGTACGAAATCAAATTTTCTACAACTTTGTAGCTTTAAGTTTTTCTAAATTCCAAACGGAAAATATCCGAAATCCACAAATGGATGATTTTTAATACTTCCAATCCGATAAAATACTGATAAAACACTTCAGCATTAATTCATTCATTTATAACCACATAAATAAATAAATTCATCACTTATATCCACATCAAATAAATATTTCCTTGTCATATAAATCAATAATTAATTATTCACAAATAATATTACAGAATCACAATAATGACAACCAGGCAGTTCCCAAGAAAGAGGGGGCTTTTCGATAAGGATTTCTCCTTACTGACGCGCAATTAGGTGACCAAACCTCTCCTTGACAGAACTTTCTAAACATTGTCAATAATGCTATCTAATAATATATTCAAATAATATGAATTATGATCCGATAATGGAAATATCATGCAGCAAAGGACAATTATTGAAAAACAATAATATAAAATATCAACGCAACAATTATTGAATCAATAAAATAAAATATTTAATAAAGAATTACTGTAACAATTATTGAGTAGTGCCTTCTTACGTAAGAATCAATAATTCAAAAATATCAGTGTAATACCGGTGTGCTATCGCTGTGCAACCACGCCAGACATCAGTATTTTAACCACCGTGTATTCCAACAAGGTTAATTAAGAATAATTACGCCGTTATTTATAAAAACTCAAACTTTGTCGTTTTCTTCATCCGACAGTTATTCTGTTATGGGGCCCACAAATAGCTGCGCCGTCGTACGAATATTCCTTGATAACAAGAATATTCCACGACTAAACGAATATTCCCCGACAACAACGAACATTTTATAACCACTTGCTTATTTTGCAAAATTTGCACATTTCACCCATAACCAAAGTATTATATCAAATTATCACCTTATTATTCACAATAATAAATAGAGGAAATTTGATTTTATTTATAATAAGTTGGGGTCTTACAACCTCCCCTCCTTATGAAATTTCATCCTCGAAATTGACATACGTACCTGGTGTTTCGAAAAGGTGAGGATACCTCGCTTTCATTTCTGATTCCAACTCCTAGGTCATTTCTTCAATAGCATGGTTTCTCCGCAACACCTTAACTTGTGGTATAACCTTGGTGCGTAGGACATGCTATTTCCTATCCAAGATCTTAACAAGTACCTCTTCGTACGTTAAATCTTCGGCTATATCTTCTGGTTCTAACTCAATAATGTGGTTAGGGTCTTTCACATATTTACGAAGCATAGATATGTGAAAAACATTATGAACACGAGACATGCTTGGAGGTAACGCGAGTCTATAGGTCACATTTCCTATTCGCTCAAGAATCTCAAATGGACCAATAAATCTTGGATTAAGCTTTCCCCTCTGCCCAAATCTTGTAACTCCCTTCCATGGAGTAATACGTAACAATACATGATCCCCAATATTAAATTCCACGTCTTTTCAATGAAGATCCGCATAACTCTTTTGTCGATCATGTGCCGTTTGTATACGTTGTCGAATCGTTTGGATCTTTTCTATAGTTATGCGTACCAATTCTGGTCCCAACAATGTTGCTTCACCCACCTCATCCCAGCATACTAGAGAATGACATTTTCTTCCATACAACGCCTTGAATGGAGCCATGCCTATACTTGCCTGATAACTGTTGTTGTAGGAGAATTCCACCAATGGTAGGTACTTATCCCAACTCCCTTTAAAATCTAGGACACAGAGTCTTAATAGATCTTCAAGAGTTTGAATAGTCCTCTCTGATTGTCCGTCCGTTTGAGGATGGTATGCCGAACTAAATCGTAAATCCGTGCCCATAGCTTTCTGCAAGTTAACCCAAAATCGTGAAGTGAATCTTGGGTTACAATCCGAAACTATGGATATTGGCATGCCATGTAATCTCACAATCTCATTCACGTACATACTAGCAAGACGTTCAAGGGAATAAGTCTCCCGTATAGGCAAGAAATGGGCAGACTTGGTTAATCTATCAAGAATAACCCAAATCGCATCTATGCCTTGAGAAACCTTGGGAAGACCCGTAACGAAATCCATAGTAATGTGTTCCCACTTCCATGTCAGAATCTCAAGTGGTTGCAATGGACCCTTTGGCACTTGATGTTTTGCCTTTACATGTTGACAAGTTAAACATCTCGAGATAAACTCTGTGACCTCTCTCTTCATATTTCTCCACAAAAATATATGTTGAAGATCATGATACATTTTGGTTCTCCCAGGATGGATTGCAAACGGTGTGTTGTGTGCCTCCATCATAATTCTATGCTTCAAGTCAGAATCGTTAGGAACACAAAGTCGGAGTTGACTCAAGTATTCCTTCTTCATCGATTCTTCGCTTCGAATAACACCTTCTTGCACTTTCTTCTTCATACGCATCACTCCATGTCCGTAGCTTGAGCAAAATTTTAACTTTATCGATTAAAGTCAGTTCTACTCGTATGTTTGATATCATCACGTGGGTACTTGGAGCCTTAACTCTATCTCCATCCTTTGCAAGTCATACAAAATGGGCCTTTGTGTTAACAACATTTCACTCTGCACCACATATGATGATCTTCTACTCAATGCTACTACCTATCACGTTTGTTTTTCCAGATGATATTGGATGGTATGATCGTAATCTTTCAACAACTCGAGCCAACGTCGTTGTCACATGTTGAGTTCCTTTTGGGTGAAGAAATATTTGAGGCTTTTATGATCCAGATAGATCTCCACTTTCTCCCATATGGTAGTGTCTCCAGATCTTCAACGCGAAAACGATCGCTGCTAACTCCAAATCATGAGTAGGATAATTCCTCTCATATTCTTTAAGTTATCGCGAGGCATATAGGCTATGACTTTCCCATGTTGCATGAGAACACATCCTAACCCTTTGCCTCAAGCATCGTTGAGATAACAAATCCATCCAACCAGATGGTATTGTCGTAACAAAGCGTAAATGAGTCTCCTCTCGAGTTCTTGAAAACTGTTCTCATAATCCTCACTCCAACCGAATTTTGTATCTTTACGAGTCAGCTGAGTTAACGGAGTAGCGATTCGAGAAAATCCTTCCACGAATCTCCGATAATAACCAAATTAAGCCCGTAAAGCTACGATTTTGGCCACCGACTTCGGTTGCTCCCAATTTTGTATTGCTTCAATCTTCGTCGGGTCAACATATACTCCATGTTTTGACACCACGTGCCCAAAGAATGCTACTTCCTCAAGCCAGAACTCATATTTCTTTAGCTTGGCATATAGCTTGTTATCACGAAGCATTTGCAGTACCAGCTTCAAATGGTGCTCATGATCTTCACGTCTTTTGGAATAGATGAGGATGTCATCAATAAAGACAACAACGAACTGATCCAAATATTTCTTGAATACACGGTTCATCATATCCATGAAAGCAGCAGGAGCATTAGTTAATCCAAAAGACATGACTAAGAATTCATAATGCCCGCATCGAAGGAGTCGAAGGCGCTCTTTGAATATCCTCGCTTTTAATCTTCAAATTGATGATATCCGTAATCTAAGATCGATCTTTGAAAAGAATTGTGCTCCTCAGTAATCGGTCAAACAGTCATCAATGCGAGGTAGCGGATACCTATTCTTGATGGTGACATGGTTTAATTCTCGGTAGTCAATACAAAGTCGCATACTCCCATCTTTCTTTTTTATGAATAACACAGGAGCACCCCAAAGAGATGTACTAGGATGAATGAAACTAATGTCCAACAACTCCTGTAGTTGAACCTTTAACTCTCGAAGTTCAATAGAGCCATTCGATATGGGGTTTTAGAAATGGGGTTTTGTACTGTGTTCAAGGTCAATAAAGAATTCAACTTCACGTTCTGGGGGTAGACCAGAAAGTTCTTCAAGAAATACGTCAGGAAATTCACTAACAACAGAAATTTCATTCAAATCTGACGTGTTTTTGTTCAAGTCCGTGATATGGGCTAAGAAAGCTTGACATCCATTTTTTAATAAATGAATAGCTTTATGGCTTGATATGACAGTGATTCACTTTAATGGTTTGGTTGTTTGAATTCGCATAATAGGTTGGTTAGGAATATAAAAACTAACAACCTTACAAAAATAAACAATTTTAGCATGATGCGTGGTTAACCAATCAATCCCTAAAATCACATCAAATGCAAGAATTTTCAACGAAATAAGATCTAGTGAGTAATGTGATGGTACCAACTTGAATCAAGCAAGATTTATAAAATGTAGATGTAATGAAAGTTTCTCCTAACGGAGTCTCAACAGATAAGTCAAGATCTAATTTCTCCGGAGTCAAGTTTAAATGTTGAGCACAAGTGAGAGATAAAAGAATGGGTAGAACCGAGATCTCTAATAAGGTATAAACTTCGCAAGAGTTTATGATTAGCTTACCCGTGATCACCTCGTTCGGGTTTCTCGCGTTTTGGGTAGTCACGACAAACTCCCTTCCAGGAACCATCGACTTTGACTTGTTCGGGACAACCTTTGGAGTCACCATCCCTGTTGAACTTGGTTTTGCAACTAGATAATCTCTAGCTATATGACCTTCCTTTCCACATATTATAACACACCTTGGATTGTTGGGCGGTTTGCCAATGATGTGTCCCTCTTCCGCATTTGTAAAAAAAATGACGTGCTCGCTCTCCTCCCCTAGAAATAGTTGATGTTCAGGCCGACGCCTTCACGCTATCATTGTTGTACCTTCTCTTTTGAAATCTCCTCCCGACTCGCTCCTTCTATTATCACGGCCACGATTACCACCAGAGTGGTTACCGCTTTTGTCCGAATGTTTTCCTCCCTGCTGGTTTTCATTGCTCTGATGACCACTGCCACCGATATGACCCTGGTTGTGTTCCTTTGGTTGAACATACTCATTATCTCGCTCTAATAATTGAGCCCTATTTACAACATCTGAATATAAAGAAAATTTGTGAGAGATAAGATATTGCTGAATCTCGGGTTTTAGACCTCTCAGAAACATCCTTATTATTTGTTCCTCATTCTCTACCAAATGAGTTACAAACCTGGATAACTCAGCAAACTTTGCCTCGTACTGGGACACCGTCATGTTTTTTTATTCCAGTCTGATAAACTCTACCTCCTTCATATGACGAATACTTTCAGGAAAGTACTTATCATTGAATAGTTTTTGAAATGTTTCCCAAGACATGTTAAGTGCGGCAGGCTGGGTACGCTTCATAGACTCCCACCAGTAATCTACCTCACCGCGGAATATAAAGGTGGTGAATGGAACCTTTTGTTCCTCCGTGTATCCCAAGACATCGAATATCTTGGTAATTTGCTTGACCCACGTTTCCGCCTTTATCGGATCCGGCTTTCCAATAAATTCTGGTGGTCCCAACTCCTTGAACTGCTTGGCTGTGACAAGCCGCGCATTACTATCACTTCCACCTGTATTTTATCCATGAGTCTCCCTCATTTGATGTTGCATGAACTGCAAAAAGCTTCTAAACATCCCATCATTCATCATTTGTTCGGTAGTGTTGTTTACAGGAGGAATATTGTCTTCCTGTTGCACATTCCCCTGGGTGGAGATTAAAGGTGTCTCCACTGTCTCATTCACTCCATTGTTAATATTTCCCGCTGTCATTCTTAAATACTGCCATAAAACAAGGGTTAATTAACAAATTAACATATCAAATATTAACCATATACGCTGACTGACCAACCAAATAACAAATAAGGTCATACTAGCAAAGGAATTCCCCGACTCTCCCCTCCTAGTTCTTGTCTCACATCTCAGCCAGGGATCATATCCCTAAGTTTTGATACCAACTGTGACGCCCCCAAAATAGGTATACATCACCCATTCTGAGTCGCCAAATAACTGGTACAAAAATAAATACAACTCAGTAATACAATTGTCGTGCAGAATACGACAACGCCTATACTGTGACTTTGAATATAAATATTGTCTAACAGACAGTATACAAACTCAAAAGGAGTCATCATTACAATTATTGATACACTATTTTACAAATTAGTGAGGACTACTAAAAAAAACTATCTTGAATCATCACTCCATACCCCGGCTAGTTCCTGCTAAATTCTCTCCTCCTGAGAAGAACAATGGAACAAAAAGGAAAAAGGGTGAGCTCAACTAGCCAAAGAAAGAATATTATGACTAAGATAATATACAACAAATTATCATTAGTCTTTAACAGGAAAAACTCGATAAAATATAATAGACAACAAGTTTTAGATCAACAATCGCAAATGAAACAACAATCCATTAGAAGAGTCAAGTAGAGAATGAATTCTACTATCTTCTAAGATTTAAAAGTCCATCATCAATATTTTATCCCTGTAACATCAATCAATATACATCTTGAATCAAATATTCATCTTTGTACTACATGTGCCAAAGATATTCATTCAGTATCACCAGTTGGTAATGTTCATCTCAACACTGCTCATCTTCGCAGACTACGGCCAAAGATATTCATTATTAATCATTCATCTTTTGCACTATGTGCCAAAGATATTCAGTAATATCATCATTTAGGACTGAGGATGATAAAAAATATCTTAAAGAAAACGAATCTAGTGAGATAAAAGAACAAATATTAGGGATTCGTATTACAGTTTATCTAAGTTTAATAATACTCCATGATAACCAATTGTGAAGCAGAATTCAAAAATAAAGATCAAAATATGGATACAATCAAAGATGGTAACCATAATAGACATCTTGAATAAAAAGGAAAATTTTCATTTTTTGGTGAATAGTGTCGTATACGTGAATAGTGTCGTATACGTGAATAGTAACCCCGACACAAAAAGTTCCAAATTTGATAAAAAGTTCAGACCAATATTTCGACATAATGATATTGAAAGAAATAATATCATTTACGAAGAAAATAACATCCTTTACCTCAAAATAACGGTACTTCTGATCGAAATATCGGATATAAAATCGAAGAAAGCTTGTACCGAACAGCAACTCTCAATGTATCTAAATACTCACAAAAATACACTCGACAATATAGAGAGAAAGAAAACTTTATTCTGGTGTGATTTTCAATTCTAACCTAAGCGCCTATTTATAGGAAAATGCTAGAACGCCAAAGGAGACTAAAATAATAAAATATAATATATATTTCTTCCTTCCACGCCACCTACCAAGACCAACCATCAAGCATGCCAAATCTGAAAATTTTTGGCAGCCCACATGTTTAAAACAAAAGTAGGTCCCACCCAATTTTAATAAAAATTATTTTATTTTCCGAAACTTCAGTAATTCATAATAAATAGCCCGTTTATAAGAAAAATATGAATTTTATGTCCATTCCACACGAAATTGAATTCTCTACAACTTTGTAGCTTTAAGTTTTTCCAAATTCCAAACAGAAAATATCTGAAATCCACAAACGGATGATTTTTAATACTTCCAATCTGATAATTTACTGATAAAACACTTCAGCATTAATTCCTTCGTTTATAACCACATAAATAAATAAATCCATCACTTATATCCACATCAAATAAATATTTCCTTATCATATAAATCAATAATTAATTATTCACAAATAATATTACAGAATCACAATAATGACAACCAGGTAGCTCCCAGGAAAGAGGGCTTTCCGATAAGGATTTCTCCTTACTGGCGCGCAATTAGGTGACCAAACCTCTCCTTGACAGAACTTTCTAGGCATTGCCAATTATGTTATCTAATAATATTATTCAAATAATATGAATTATTGATCTGATAATGGGAAATACTGTGCAGTGGAAATTATTGAAACAACAATAATATAAAATATCAACGCATCAATTATTGAATCAATAAAATAAAATATTTAACAGTAATTACGGTAACAATTATTGAGTAGTGCCTTCTTACGTAAGAATCAATAATTCAAAAATACTGTGCAATATCGTGTGCTACTGTGCAACCACGCCAGACATCGTATTTTAACCACTAGGTATTCCAACAGTGTTAACGGTAACAATTACGTCGTTATTTATAAAAACTCAAACTTTGTCATTTTCTTCATCCGACAGTTTATAGAGCCCACAAATAGTTGCACCGTCGTACGAATATTCCTCGACAACAAGAATATTTCAAGACCAAACGAATATTCCCCTACAACAATGAATATTTTATAACCACTTGCTTATTTTTCAAAATTTGCACATTTCACCCATAACCAAAGTATTATATCAAATTATCACCTTATTATTCATAATAATAAATAGAGAAAATTCGATTTTATTTATAATAAGTTGGGGTCTTACAACTCGACCTTGGGGAATAGTGTGTAAAGTTTATTGTATAAACATGTTATGTTTTTATCTTCCGCAATAGTAATAGAAATAGAATTTAATTGTACCAGATCCGCGATGATTCAGGACCGGGATTTGGGGTTGTCACAGAACTGCTTCCTTGTGCTTCTTGGCAGCTTGAAAATGAATTTGATACTTCATTGATACTTTTGGATCATTTCCTTGATGATCTCCCTAAGCTTCATTGTAAGCTCAGTACTCAGGTTGCTGGGGAGGGTGTTGGCAGCATCGATCAAATGAGTTAGCCTTAGATGAACAAGGTCTGAGTGAACTTCAAGATCGTCTTGAATGTCCTTTGTCACCTTTTGAGATGCTTTAGACAACTCCATTTTGGTGGGAAGATCTGATATAAGCTCAAGGAGTTGCTGAGTATTTGGAGGAGAGGGTTTAGTATATTGATCTTGCAAATTATAGAGAGCAAGATCAAGATTAAAATAGTTATGGGTTGATGAGGAAGGAATTTCTGATGGAGGAGCAGGTGTGTGAGGTTGAGTCTCAGGAAGAGGTGACTCTACGATTTGAGTAGGTGACTCTATGATTGGATTTGGATCAATAATCGTAGAGTGAGAAATGGTATGAGACTGGATTAGTACAAAATTAGATATATTTGGTTCATCAGTTACAGAATGTTGGGATTCTGTAACTAGAAATTGATTTAGTGGATGCAGTATTACTTCCAACCATATTGGCAATTCATAGAATTGATTAAAGGTTGATGGTGGACAATGACTAATCCAGAAAGAGATGGGAATAGATTGTACCTCACGCCCATTTTCTGAAGAGTGACCATTAGAGATCAGCTTTCGGGTAAAAGTGAGCTTTCTTGGGAATCCATGAGCTAGCATAGAGATTGCTGGACAGGCTTTGAAGGTCCTGAACATGTGATCCCAGGATTTGAGGATATGGGCTTTGTGAAAAGACATTATAGGTAAATAGGAGAACAGTTGATTGCAGTTGGCTCTCCTATGTTGTAGTCTTCTCTGTCATAGTGACTTCGCAAGGCTCCCCCTCAATTCGATCATCCATTTGAACTTCAAGAAGCTCCCCCTCAGCTGGAGCATTCTCTAGTGTAGGAACTTTAGGAAACTCCCCCTCAACTCGACCTGTATTCTCCTTACTAGCTTCGGGTAACCCTTTCTCAACAGCTATTCTTCTGTCTTCCTCATTTAATACTCCTTCATTAACAAGAATGTATTTCTTGACAAGCTTTCTCTTTGTTTTCTTAGGCTGAACCACAGCCTCAGCATTCTATTTTTCTTCAACTCTGAAAGTTTGACCAGCCTGAGAAACTATTACAGCATCCACTTCTTGAGTGATGTCTAGTCTGGACTCTATGATCGGTAGTGACTCTACGATCGAAGACTTCTTGGATTTATGGCTGTTTTTTCCCTTCTTAAGCAGTTAAGAGATGATAGTTCTGTCTTTTTCTTCCACTTCAGACTATTGTTCTTTCCCTTTCATTTTCTTCAGAGTTTCAGTGCCTGAACTCTCTTGAGGTGCATCAGTGGTTGAACCTTGAGGCTACTCTGTTGTCTGAGCCTTTATTTTCCTCTTTCCCTTGCTTTTTGTGATCAAAGCGATGGGTTCTTCTTTATTGATTTCTTCTTCTTCATTAGTTTCCTTCATAACTTACATATTTCCTGGTAGCCCAGACTCATTTGCTTCACCAATCCTTCCACTGGATTCAGACATCATTCTGACATTTTCTGCTGGATTTCTTTTCCAGTTTTGAAACAGCTGTTGGGTCATATTCTGTTGGGATTGATAGATTCTCCTTCATTATCCCCAATTTTGTCACATAGTGCTGATTGCAGAATTATGCTTATGAACCGCCCATAAAGCATCTTTCCCGAGCTCTTTGATTTCTTTGAACTGAGTATCCACTTCCTAATCCAATCGATAAGTAGGGCCCCATAGTTGAGTTGAACCCCAAAGCAGATTGCTGTCATGAGCTTCAGTTGAGCTTCATTCACAGAGTCATGGCCAGAGCTTTTACAGCATATGCACTTCCCAACAATGTCACCAAAACTCATACTTTGGGGAAACTCTTTCTTCTCAGTATCCCTCGATGATGCAGAAACTTTTTGTGATGCATCTTCTTCAGTCCTTCATGAAAGTCGATGACCTCCACAAATAGAAGTCCCTTTGATTTGAAACCTAGGGCTAGGTTTATACCTTCATCCTTGCGTTTAATTTGTACTCCATTAACCCTTCTGGTGATGATGGCATTCTCAAAGACTCCATTGTTGTACAACTCCTTCACCAGCTTCGGGTAGATCCATGTGCTGGTGTCCAGAGCTTCTTCAATACCAATTTTCTTCAACAGAGACAGAATTTTATGAAATTGAGGGTCAGCTATCTTGAACTCATCAAAGCAGAGTCGGTAACCAGTGATAACATTTGAAGCCGCCATTGATTTCCTTGTATTGAGGTTGGTTGAACATTTCTGACGGCTAGGGTTTCTGCTGGTAGAGAGAGAGGAATAAGCTTTTTGAACTTCTGAGGTGAGTTTTCAAAAAGACTTTTTCATACTGCACTTGTAACTTCCCTCCTCTCGATTTGCATAGTGGAGCATGTGTCAAGTCCTGCTTGGCTTCATGATTTTTAATGATGTCGAAAATAATGATATGCCCTTAGCTCCCCCTGAGCCAGTGTATCGTTTGGGAGGACTATGATCGTCGAGGTTATACTACGATCGTTGAGGTTGCACTACGATCGTTGAGTTCACTTCTGAATCTGCTCTACGAATGTTGTCTTCCCTGGTCCTTGTGATGAACTTAGACTTAGCATTCCTTCCAGGTTGAGGTAGCTCAGGAAGGGCCAACCTCTTAGAATGAACTGAGGGTCAGGTTTATCCCTGAGGCACTTATCAGAGGGATTGCTTGGATTTGTTGGAAATGTTGTCAGCACATGATGCTTCTTTTTCATGTCCAGGCAGCTCTATGATCGTGGTCCTTCTTCAGTTATCTCTACAATTTTGAACATAGCATTTTATATCTGCATGGTTAGCATAAACTAGAGCACATAGTTTATAGTTGTAGATTTAACATGCCTAACTCACTTATCAATTTATTAAATCTAGATTCATCTAGAGGCTTTGTAAAGACATCAGCAAGTTGATTTTCAGTAGGGATATATTGTAAAGATATAGTTCCATTTTGAACATGATCCCTAATGAAATGATATCTTATTTCTATATGTTTAGTCCTAGAATACATGACAGGATTGTGTGTTATTGCTATGGCAGTTGTGTTATCACAATGAACAGGTATATATTTGAAATCAAACCCATAGTCTGCTAGCTGATTTTTCATTCATAAGATTTGAGCACAATAGCTGCCAATGGCAATGTAGTCAGCTTATGCTGTTGAGGTAGATACTGAGTTTTACTTCTTGCTAAACCAGGACACAAGTCTATTTCTTAGCAACTGACAGGTGCCACTGGTACTTTTTCTATCGATCTTGCAGCCTACAAAATTAGCATTTGTATATCCTGTTAGTTCAAAGGAAGACTCCTTGGGATACCAAAGTCCCAAGTGAGGTGTGCCTTTGAGATACCTGAAAATTCTTTTTACAGCAGTTAAGTGTGATTCCTTAGGATTAGCTTGGAATCTAGCGCATATGCATGTTGCAAACATTATGTCTGGTCTACTGGAAGTTAGATATAGAAGAGAGACTATCATACCTCTGTATTGAGTTATATCAATACTTTTACTTTTCTCATCTTTGTCAAGCATGGTTGCTGGAGCAATTGGTGTTTTCATAGGAGAGACTGATTACATGCCATACTTTTTAAGTAGATATTTAATGTACTTGGCTTGGTTTATGAAGATACCTTAATCAATCTGCTTTACTTGTAATCCAAGAAAGAAATTCAGCTCACCCATCATGCTCATTTCGAACTTGCTCTGCATAAGCTTGGCAAATCTCTTACACAGTTTTTCATCATTAAAGCCAAAGATAATGTCATCAACATATATTTGAACTAATAGGATTTTGTCTTTGTACTTTCTAAGAAATAATGTGGTATCTACTCTACCTCTAGTAAAACTATTTTCAATAAGAAAGTTAGTTAGTATTTCATACCATGCTCTAGGTGCTTGTTTAAGACCATATAAGGCTTTGTCTAATCTATAGACATAATTAGAGAGAGTTGAATTGATGAAACCTAGAGGTTGCTCCACATATACTTCTTCTTGAAGTTCACCATTCAAAAATACACTCTTGACATCCATTTGAAAGACTTTGAACTTCATGTGTGCAGCAAAGGCAAGGAATATCCTGATGGCTTCTAATCTGGCAATAGGTGCGAAGGTCTCGTCATAGTTGATGCCTTCTTCTTGAGAATAACCTTTGGCTAATAGTCTTACCTTGTTCCTTGTTATCACCCCATCTTCATCCATCTTGTTTCTGAAGACCCACTTGGTGCCAATGACTGGGTGGTTTTTGGTCTTGGAACTAATCTCCATACTCTTCTTCTCTCAAACTAATTTAGTTCCTCTTGCATGGATTCTATCCAACTTGAGTCTTCCATAGCATCTTCTATCTTCTTGGGTTCCATTGGTGACAAAAAACTTAGATAGAAATATTCATTCTGGGTGGCAGATCTTGTCTTGACTCTTGTATTTGGATCTCCAATGATTAGGTCTTGAGTGTGATCTCTTGCCCATCTGTTTCCTGTTGGAACATCTGTCCTGATGCCTTCTTGTCTGAATTCTTCAAGATCAACCTTTGCTTCTTGATGTGGAGGTTCATTGTCTGGCGTAGTTCTCTCTACGATCTCCTCTCCTGGCTCGAAGATTTCATTTTCTGGAACTACAATCGTGGTATTGAGCTCAACAGCCTCGTTCATAGTGTCTGAATTGTCATTCGTAGTGTCTTGAGACACAGTTTTGTCCAAGTCTGTTTCATCGAAGATGATGTGAATTGAGACTTTAACACTCAGCGTCTTTTTGTTGAACATTCTATAAGCCTTACTATCTGTGGCATATCCGAGAAAGATTCCTTCGTCTGACTTGGGTTGGAACTTTGTCAGATACTGTTTTCCAATGTTAAAAATATAGCATGCACAATCGAATACATGAAAGTAGCTGACACTTGGCTTTCTTCCTCTCCACAGTTTGTAGAGGGTCTTCTTTAACGTAGAGTGTACAAGAGATCCATTACGAGTGTAACATGCAAAGGTGTTGGCTTCAAATTTTGAAGTATTCAGCAGATTTAGTCATTGCTAGTAGAGAGTTCTTCCAAATTTCTATCAATGTTCATTCTTTCTCTCACTACTCAGTTTCTTTGAGGAGTTCATAGAGCTATGAAGTTATGACTGATGCCATTGTCTGTGCAGAAATGGTCCATCTCAGAGAAGTCAAACTCTCTACCATGATCACTATTTATAGCCTTGATTTTCTACCATTTCTCATTCATTACCAGTCTGAACATCTTGATTAGTTGGGAGCTTGTTTCATCTTTTGAGTTTATAAAGAACACCCCTGTGAATTTGGTGTAGTCATCCACTTCGACCAATGATTATCTCTTCCCTCCAAGGCTTGTTATTGGAATTGGCCCAAATAGATCTATGTGAAGCAACTGCAGAGGCTTATCAATTGAGTTAATAGTTTTGCTCTTGAATGAGCTTCTAGTCTGTTTTCCAAGTTGACAAGCGTTGCATGGCCTTTCTTTGACAAAGTTGAGCTTGGGTAAGCCTACTACTAGATCCTTGGAGGCCAGTTTTGACATGCTTTTGAAGTTGAGATGAGACATCCTTCTATGCCATAGCCAGCTCATTTCTTCAGAAGCTTTAGCCAGAAAACATATTGTCTCGTCAGAACTTAGTTGACCAAGATTAACAGTGTAGACGTTCCCTTCTCTTATTCTAGTCAGCTTTATAGAGGATGTCTTCAGATCTCTGACTTGACATTAATTGTTGAGGAAGGTAACTTGATGACCTTATCGCAGAGTTAGCTTATGCTCAGAAGATTATGCTTTAGTCCTTCCATATATGCTACTTTACTGAAGGACACTGCACCATTCCCATCTGAGCCATATCCTCTTATCTTGCCAGATCCATTGTCTCCAAAGATGACTGATGGACCCTCCTTCTCTATGAAGTTAGACAGGAGAGCTTTGTTCCCGGTCATGTTCCTAGAGCATCCACTGTCCAGATACCGGGTTGTGATCTAAATACCATGTTGTGATCGTGAAGCTCTGTTTCTGTGGTAAGATTAAACTCTCATTTTGGTACCCATACTTGCATGGGTCCTACTTTGTTAGTACCCTTGGGAACCCAAATTTGTTTGACCTTGGGTCTCATATGCATAGGATTATGGTAGCATATTGCAGCCTTATGACAAATCTTATTACATACAAAACATATAATATGATGCATGCTTGTGTGTGTATGTGGATTCTTCCTCCATTTAGACTTATGTGGGTTCTTAGCAATCCTTTCTTTATACTGATTCTTTTTTTCCCATGTATCCTTGTGATTCATGATTTGTGAAGAGTGAAGCTTAAATCTACTATTCCTACCCAGTTGGTTCGTGGAGTTGATTTTACTCGACTCTACGACCCTTCGAGGTTGGAGAGTAGTGTCTAAGTTACTCTTCTCTTTTCTGAATCCTAGGCCAGCATGGGATCTATTATGCCTTGAAGCATGGATTGGATCAAAAGAGCAGGGACGGGTTGATTCTTTCTTCTGTGAGGATTTCACAAATGTAATGCTTCTATTAAAATTTGAAACATTAATAGAACTAGTTTCCTTTATATTTTCCACATATAGTTCTGAGGTTGATTCCCCAAACCTAATCATGTTCTGTCAGATGTACTTCTCTGACTGGAGATCAGGGAGTCCATGGAAGAAGAGGATTTATTCCATATAGAGATTGTCTTTTCTAGTTCCTCAATCTTAGAAGTTAGATTTGACTCTCTTTGTGCATTAAGTTCATTGGTCTGTTTTAAGAATTTATTCTCAGCTTTAAATTTAAAGATAGAGTTATTACTTAGAAGAGTTGTTTCCAGTTCTTCCTGAACTTTCTCTTTCTCTTTTTGAAAAAGAGAATAATCTTTAGACAGAACTCTGAACCATTTCATGTATTAATGAAGATCAGATGTTATACCATGTAGTGTAGTTCTTAAATCATCAATATCTACATCAGAAGAGTTAAAGTCAAATACCTCATCTATACTTACTTCATGGTTATCAGCTCTTCTTATCCTTTGAATGTTTGGACATTAGACAAAGATTTGATATTTGAGGATCTTCATCTTCTCCAGATTCGGGAGTTGAGTAGTTGTCTGAGTTAATCCACGATCCTCTGGCCACAAGACTTTTGTCTTTCTTCTGGAGCCTCTTGTTGCCTTTGAATTCTTTCTTTGAATTTGATTTCCTCTTTAGTTCTTCTCTAAGAGGTTTGTTGCAATTTGCAATGAAATGGTCAGGCTTCTTGCAGTTATAGCATAAGTCATTTATATGTTCCTGGCTGTTGTAGTTGTTGAATTTCTTAGGTTTGCTGATTTAGCCTTTACGCATAAACCTTTTGAGTCTTCTAACTAGCATGGCAAAGTCCTCATCATCATCTTCATCATAGTCAGAGTCATTTTCAGTGTTAACTTTGGAGATGTCATCTGTTTCTTTGAGAGCAACCCCTTTGTCCTTCTTTCTTCCTTCAGATAGAGTCTCTGCTCGCTGAGTCAGCTCCAGTTCATAGGTGAGAAGGTTACAATATAATTGTTGAATGGTCATTTTATTGAGATTCTTTGATTCTCTAATGGTAGTGGTTTTGGCATCCCATTTGCTAAGTAAAGCTCTCATGAACTTTATGATCACATCTTTATTTGGATAGATCTTTCCAAAAGCTCGAAGAGAGTTGAGCAGTACGTTGAATCTCTCATAAGTAGAAGTGACATTTTTACTTGGAACATGGGCAAACATTTCGTAATGTTGAGTCAGAAGAGATTGTTTATTTTCTCTAACTTCTTCAGTTCCTTCGTGCATAATGAGCAATGCTTCCCATACTTCCTTTGTTGTTGACCACATTTTCAAATAGGTCATCTTCTAAAGATTGGAACAAAATGTTCTTGGCCTTTTTGTCGAGTTGGATAGCTTTCTTTTCGTTGTCAGTCCATTCTGCTTTGACATTGATCTGAATTCTGTTTGGGTCGTCTGAAGTTGGTGCAAGCTTTGTAGGAATATAGGGCCCATTCTAAATAGTTTCAAATAGATCTTCATCTATTGAATCCATGTAGGCTTGCATACGAACTTTCCAGTTGGAAAATTTATCTTTATTACACATAGGTGGCTTGCTGCCTCCTCCAATCTTTGATTCGCTTATCAGATGTGGCATTGGATCTACTTGAGCTTTATTGGCTATTTGATAGAACCTGCTCTGATACAAATTATTAGTTCCCAGAGGTACAATAATTACCTAGAAGGGGGGTTGAATAGATATATTTTAAAATTTCTTTTACAAAATACTTGTCAAATTTGATAATGATTTAAGTACAGCGGAATTTGAGATTTATTTGTTTTCCCTTTAAGATAAAGCGAGTTGATAGAATACAAGAAGTTATGGTAAGAATATAAGAGACATAGTATTTTAAGTGGTTCAGATCACTCAAAGCTCCTAGTCCACTCTTCTACTCTTTGAGTAGGAAGTCCACTAAGGATATCTTCACAATCTTTAAATCTCACAGATTCCTTCAAGACCAGCAGTCTTGGAACTTCTTAGTTCACTTTAGAACTCTTCAAGTCCAGCAAACTTGGTACTTCACAGTTCACTTAGAACTCTTCAAGTTCTTCTGACTTGGAACTTCTTACATCACTTAAAGATAGTTGAGTTCTTGAATGGTGCTACTCAGTTGTCGTTAAGCTTGTGTTCGAAAGAACTAAGTAGCTAAGCAAGATTTCTTTTCAGATCGTAGAGTTGAGTGTTGAGTGTTCTTCAGCGTTTCGTTGTATGCTTACTTGATTCTTGCCTATGCTTATGTTTTACATTTATGATGCCTTTGAAATATATCCGTTTAAAGACACCCGTTGAAGCATTAATTGTATTTGACATTTTTGAGCACTAATGGTGACTTTCTGGAAATCTTTGGTCCAGCCGTCTGGCCCACTGACACTGCAGATTGCTATCTCATCTAACACCAGAAAAGGTATTTTCTGCTAACCCATAGTACTTTTCTTAGCTTCTTCAATACGTTTCTTTGTTACATACTAAGGATGACTGTTGTGTCATTGGGACTCCCGATAGTCTCAATTCCTATAATCCATTCCACATTTGTTGACTTTTATTCTTAAACAAATGGACAATGCTCGATGCTTCTGATGCAGATAGATGATACACTACGATCATGATCATGGTGTATTGCCACCTTGGAGCTTGATCTGGTACTGATAGATGAGAACACTACGATTTGTCTTAAGTACTGGTACACTACGATCTTTATTTGCTTGACTTGTAGACTCTACGCTTTTGAGAGCACTCTACGATTCTTGAGTTTGACTCGGCAGGCGTTTGGACCACTCTACGATTTCAAGAGAGGCCCTCCAAAGCAGACAGACTACGATTCTCGATGCTCTACGATTCTGCCTTGGCTTCTGCAATCTTTTGATCAGCTTGATACACTACAATTCTGCTGAAGCCTATCTATTACATCTCAAGACATAGATCAACCTAACAACTTTGATCTTTTCTTCTATACATTCATTTATAGAATGATAAACATTAAAGCTCAGATCAACCTAACAAGTTTGATCTACCACTAAGTCCTTGTACATGTATTCCTTGAAGGACTTTACATATAATCATGAATATTGACTTTCAACATCAAATTTAAATATGCAATCTTCCAACAGATAGATTTATAGAGTGCCCTCAAGGTGTTTGATATATTGCCTATAAGAATTTTTACTGCTAATTTCAAATGCCTACCACTAAATTTAATTGCATATTTGTCATTGCATGTACATGGTTAGAGTATTATCTCACAAGATTAGGGGCTAATTTCCATGGCAAACTTTGTACTTAACTATGCGTACACACTTGTTGTGTTATGTTTCAAGAGGAGGTACATATGTAATGGTATAAATCGTAAAGGGCATGTCTAATTTGGGTTTTCGTCGACATCAATTGCGTTAATGCTTGGTAGGTGTTTGACAGAAAGTTTGTGTGAAAATGTGTTGTAGTTCAATTGTTATTTATTACACACATTTATCATGTGACCCTATTTTTGGTACCCCAACCTTGTTACACAATTTGATTCTAATTCATAGTTTGGGGGTCGTGGTACGTTCTTATGCTTGCGAGTAATACCTGTAAGACAGTATAGTAATGGCGTATTTGTTTTCAATTATAGAGTATTCTAATGGCCTCAAAGCGTCAACGAGGAGAGGGTTTTGGTTCATCATCAGCCCCGCTAAAATTTGACAACAGGAGATTCGTGAGTGCCGCAGCCCAAGAGCGTTACAATCTCATGGCAACACGATCTTTAGTCCTAGAATGAGGTTTACGGCCAGACCACAAAAGGATGGAGACGTCTTCGTCATGATTACTGAGCGAAATTGGTTTAATTTCACTGAATAGCCTGACCCGACGGTCATTGCAGTGGTAAAAGAGTTCTACGCCAACGTTTCTGAGCACTTCCACTATGGAGTGTATGTACGAGGAAAATTGTTGAATTTGGTGAAGAGGACATCAATGGCTATTACAAACTGCCTACTAAGGGTCAACGCAATGAGTATGCTAGTTTTGTGAGCCAAGGACCGAATTATGAAGTGATCATTCGCGAGTTATGCCAGCCGGGCATAACTTAGACACTGCATAAACGTGGAAGCATGACTTTCCCCCACTCGCCTTAGCTTATATGGGAAGGCTTGCTATGCATTTATTTGCGCCAAATTGATGCCATGTACGCATGTTAATGATGTCACCAAAGAAAGGGCGGTGTTACTTTATTCTATAGTTCAAGGTATGAAGCTTGACGTTGGGCTGATTATTCAACAGTCGATCCTGAGGGCTGCACGAGGAGGTACCACAGGAGGTTTACCACACCCTTCCCTTATTTGTGCTCTATGTTCTAAATTTGGGGTAAAATGGAAGTCCGGTGAAATGATTCAACCCCCTATGTCGGTCTTGGACCATAAAATGGTAAGGAGGTACCGGGTGTGGACTGGTGGTGCGAATCGCTCCCATGGATTGGGCTTCATAATTCCTCAAGCTGAAGCACCACAAGCTCCTGCTCCACCGACTTACGGATCCTCATCAGCAGTTCCCCGTGGTGTAGTTCCCGATGCAGTTCAGCGTGAAATTGATAGGTGGTTTTATAATATTGAATCCCAAAATGTCCGACTGTCTAAACGTCAAGATGTTATCTAAAGGTTTATGGTTGACTACTTCAAAGCCTAGACAAATATGTGTGTTCAACTTCATCCTGAGATTGATCCCAGCCTATTCCCAATTGCTCCTATTTTACCTGTGTTTCCCTCTTCTAATCAAGAGATGAGCGACGATGACGAGGATGTGCCCGATGAATGATCTCGTCAGGGAAGTCCTCTATTTTAAATTGCTATATTTTTCGCATGAGGACATTGCTCACGATAAGTTTGGGGGTATTATAGTTTTATTTGCATTTTAGGTTACATGTTCATAGTAAATTGTGGCATTTAGGTTATGAATATATTTTAGATTGTTAAATGTGATGTTAACTTTTAAGTTAATTATTAATCAATTGTTTTGTGTTGCATTTAGTATATCACATGATTCCAACTGTTAGATAGCTTAAGTCTATTTTGGCCAATAAGAAGACTGGAATTGCATGGACAAGTTTAGTGCTGATTATTAAGACTTTGATGTGATTTCTTGTATTGATTTAAATCTTTATCTGTTTGAAACTGATATAATCATGTTTACACGTTAAGAAATGACCATGTTGGCTGATTAAGTCTGAATGGATATATAATGGATTTCTAAAGGATAATGCCAGTTGAATAAAAGAATAACAAGAATAGACAGTGATGGCTAAAGTTAGACAAGAACTTAAGTTTGGGGGAAAAATTTGGGGTATATAAGCTTTATATATATATATATATATATATATATATATATATATATAATAAATAAACAAACATTGTGTCATGCTTGTCTAGTTTTGTGTCCTTTGTTACTTGAGTAAGTAAGCCCGATGGGATTGTCTTTACACCTAGTGCCCTAAGTTCTTAATGGTCTGGGGGTCGTTGGTCGAAAGCTCGTTAAGGTAAAATTTAAAAGCCTAAAGGAATAAGACATTGCACAGCCATGAGTATATAAAAAAACGGAAAAAGAGCAAAAAGCCCCCTTAAGAAAAAATAAATAAATAAATAAATAAAATTAAAGAATAAGTATTCTATCTTAACCCCTGGAAATTGGTAAGTGTGTGATTTAGCCGAATCTAGTTTGTTTTTGGAGTTCTTGAAGTTTATACTGCATAATGCCTTCGAAGAAATCTATTATGTTTCTTATTTAGCTTTTTATCAGTTAGCATGGTTGTTGATGTAACAACCCGATATTTTCTATATAATTAAATAGGAAATTTTGCGTATAAATTTTATTTTTATTTTTTTTTAAGGATGAGGATTCTTACAAGATAATGTATGAATGTAATTATGTAATAAATAAAATATATTTATTACATGAATGTTTACAAATAATTTTATTTTAGAATTATTGACTATTATAAAGTTTATTCTTATAATAATTAATTTTATATCGAAATGTTTTTATTTATTATTTTCCATAAAAATATGATCATTATATTATTTAAATAATATGTGAAACGACTATTAAAATTATTATAATAAATATTTTATTATATGAATTTATTTCAGATTAATTAAGTTAATTATTTTAACTTGATAATGGCGTATATGAATATTAAATTAGATATGGAATCCAAACCCTAATTTTGGATTTTTATCAATGGATAAGAATAATAATATAATAATATTATATTTTGATTTTTCAGTGCTATAATTATGTACCATATTTTTGTGGACTGACAATGGTTGGTCAATTTTGGGGAATTATGACCAAACCCTAATTTTTCTGACAAACACTAATTTCGAAGTCAAATGAGACTTTAAATCTGTTAAGTCAATATGTTATGTGATTCATGATAATTATAATTATTAATAATCAAGAGAAAACCCTAATTGTAAATTAAAACCCTAATTTCTTAAATTAGAAACCTTAAATCAATAATTAACTTATTGATAAATGGAAACCCTAATTTGGAACTCGATTATGAGTTCAAGGTTGTTATATAACTGTGTTATGTGATTTATGTGGTGTATTATAGAATTTAATATTAATTAGAGAAACCCTAATTAATATCTAGAAATACTAAATTTGGAAACCTAATTAATTAGAAGTCCTAATTAATTGAGAACCCTAATTACTAAATTTAGAAACCTAATTTCTAAATTTTGAAACTCTAATTAGTTATTATAAACCCTAATTACTAATGGTAAACCCTAATCGTGAAATTAGAAAACCTTAATTAAATAATTAAAAATTTTAATTAATAATTAGAAACCCTAATTGTTTTATGGGTAATGCTAATTGCTAATTATTTGCGCTAATTGCTAGATTAGTAAGCTTAATGATAATTATTAAAACATAAACCTAATTATCAAGTCTATGTGATTAGGAAACCGAATTAATTAAGAAACCTTAACTTTGTATTTTAGAAACTAAAATTTTATTATTATTTTTTTTACAAACCTTAAATTGGAAATTCTAAAAATTATTTTTAAACCCTAATGGGTTCAAACCCTAAACCCTAACCCAAACTCTAAACCCTAAGGGTTTGACAAGTTTACAAGAATGCCCTTAAATTTATGAGCAAAAAGACCAAAATACCCCTCTTTGGATTTCTTTATTATGTAAATTACAAAGCTTGACAAGTGTGGGAGTTGGTGACCAAACCCAACAACCCCATGTGCTCAATAATTCACAGCAATCAGCTGAATCCAGCCATATATATTGTATATATATATATAGATCAAGAGAGAGAAATTTCCTTTATTAGTCTCATTTGTACACAAACTCCTTACAAACTCTCTCTCTCCCAAAACTCACGAAATTGTATAGCATTTCAGTCCCATAAACAAGCCCTACTATTCCCATAAACAAATCAGTAGCCTAGATTCAAGATTTGTTCAAGTAAGGTTTAAAACCCTAACTTATAATCTGACCTTTGATCGTGTGTTAGATGTTAGATTTTTGTGTTAAAACATGTTATATATAGTAGATAATGATGATCTGGGTTGCTAGTGAAAGTAGTATGCACACAAGCCAATCATGTTTGATGATAAAGCGTATACTTTGTAACAATCTTATTCATTTATTAATAAAAAGTATTAATTTATTAAAGGCTTTTAATTATCTACATGATGCTGTTTTATAATATGTGATAAACCCATAGTTTTAAGCAATTCTTTTAGAATAATGATGATGATCATTCTAATGAGATCTAAATTCTTAGAAAGCTTAAAACTAAAATAGTTCCCAATCATTGGATTACTAAATTGGGGATTAGTGAATCCGGATAGATTGGTACATACGTTGCTTGCTTTCATTGGATGAGAATGATTGATCTCATGATCATTTGTGTGGAGACACTAAAGCAAGTATGTAGGTGCTTATTAGAGAATAAGTTCACTTTGAATGTGGCTCGCTAAGGAATACCTAATGGAGTTTTACTTGCTGTCAATAGGAATTCTGTAGTGATAGTAAGACAAGTAATCCTTGGACTTGAGATCATCATAGTATCTTGTGTATGTATGATGAGTTATACTTTGACTTATTCCTTAAGACCCTTAGGGTATATCAAAGGGTATGCTTGGGTATAATAAGTTACATGGAGATAATGTATGATCAATAAAGAATCTACCACTTCTAATAAAAGAAGAGAAATGTCCTATGTGATTCGATAAATGACAACCCAGTAGTCCTTGGCCAAGGCAGAATGAAATTAGAAAGGAGTTTCTAATTTGCATTATTCGGAGTTGTGCATTTAAGAGTCGAAATAGATATAATTAAATAAAATAAGACTTGACAGTAATTCCATGTCTTATGTTTAATTGGGACATTGTATGGTGGAAGGATTGAATTGTACGGTAACTATTTACTCAAAGGTTCTTTTATGATTAATGTTGAAATCTATATTATCTGAAAAGTCGTTGATCGCTAGGGAGGCTTATCCCTATTGTAGAATAAATATTATTTATTTAAATAAATTAATTGTTTAATTTATTTATTTAAATAAGATTAGAATTGTTCTAATTGATTTATTCACAACCGGTTTAATATGGAGAACCTAAAGGGTCACACCATAAAAGGAAGAATAATTATTTAAGAAGTTAATGGCATAATCGTAATAATATGTTATGTATATTTAATTTAATCTATGGTGATAGAATAAATTAAATAGCTTAATATTTATTATTTAATATTTTTAAAATATTAAATATAAATTAATAAGAGGAGTCTTATTAATATTATTACAATTATTATTATTTTAATTTCTAAAAGAGTTTAGGAATTAATTTAATATAAGTACTCTCATTTATTCCTAATTGGATTAGGAAGAAAAAATTAGTTAAAGGAGTTTAATTAATTATCCCTAATAAGATTAGGGAGCTTAATTAATTAAAAGAATTTAATTAATTAAATAAATCTCAATTCCTTAATTGTTAAGGTGGGTTGCCCACATCTATAAATAAGAGAGTCTTTATTATGGGTGGTAGGAGGTTGTTGACTTTTACTACTAATACGTAATAATTCCAATTTGTTGGAGAATACGCCCTTTTTTTATAGAGATAGGAAAAACTAGGGTTTGAGCCAATACCCCTTCTTCTTGAATTCCTATTCTTCCTTGGTGGATCACCTCTAGAAGCCAAACACATGGGTGGCTAACGTTGATCAAAGGAAGGAACCAAACCCCGGTGGATTCAAGTTGAAACGAAAAGGATTGGAGGTGAACTTGTACGGAGAGAAGCTCGATCTTCAAGGGTATGATTTTATTCTTTATCTTTTCGTTTAATTAATAATTGTGCATAAAGGGTGATCCGGGTTTATGGTTTGTAAATTTTTTTTAAACTCTGATTTTACACGTTTCGCACTTTTTATGCAATTTGATTGCGCCCATGAATATTACAAACCTAACAGTGGTATCAGAGCCAAACCTTTATGCGAATTATTAATTATTTTAATTTAATATGTATGTTGATATGTGTTTAGAACAATTTAATTGGGCATAATTTTATTGTATAAAATTTATTAAAAAAAACGGAATCATGCATTTCTGTGTTGTCCCTATTTTTTTAATCAAGCATGGAATTGATTCGTGATCCGCGTAATGGAAAAAATTTTGAGTCCCTTAATTTTATTTTATTTTACAAGGGATCATTTCGTTTTAAGGCAACAAGAATCACAAGCAGGATATATTTTTTTTAAAAGTGGCGGTTAATTCTTGAATTATAATCTATATATATATGATATATATAGTAACAAGATACAAGGGATAACACCAATTCACGTGTGGAATAACAGTATGCATGTCTTTCACGTATTCAAGGAAGGAGCTTGGATTCAAAATTGGTGGGAGGCCCATGTGAAAGATTTGTCCAGGAACATGTTAATAGGATTTATATATATATAATATTTACGGATTTATATATATATATATATATATATATATTTATATTCTCGACAATTTTATAATTAAAATAAAATTTTATTTTTATTCTTAAAATAAAAAGTTTATTTTAATCTTAAAATAAAAGAGTTTATTTTAATTATAAAATTAAATTTCATGCTAACTAATTAGAGTTGGAATTGGATTCCATGAAAACTAATTGGAGTTGAAATTTGATTCTATGTTTCCTTAAATAAAAGAGTTTATTTAGATATGAAATAAGATTTCATATTATTCAAAATAAAAGAGTTTATTTATGAATAGGAAAGAGAATCCGTATTTCCTTAAATAAAAGAGTTTATTTGGATATGAAATAAGATTTCATATTATTCAAAATAAAGGAGTTTATTTGTGAATAGGAAAGAAAATCAAGTGTTTCCTTTAATAAAAGTTTTTTTTTATATATGGAATTGGATTCCATAATTAATTAAAATAAAGGAGTTTATTTTGATTAAAATTTTGATTAAAATAAAATAGTTTATTTTATTCAAAATTGGATAAATTAAAATAAAATAGTTTTATTTTGATTTAAATTTGGATTAAAATAAAGGAGTTTATTTTGATTCAAAAATAGATTTTATACTAACTAAATTTGTCCATTAAATGATATCAATATATATATTAAATGTTTATTATTCATAAGATGAATGTTATTTATTGATGCATATGGTGATGTGTATGATAATAAATGGGATTGATTATGGATTATTGACCAATATGATTGGATTTTATTTTAGTTGGATGCATGAATGTATGGGTTTTATTAAATGGGGTCTGCGTACCTCGTCTTCTCTAATTTTTCTTAATGTAAATTCTATCTCTCTCCTATGTACTTCCCCTTGACTGCTGATCAAGGTTTCTATTTATTTTAAAATACTTTTGTAATAGGAATATTTAGAAATAATTTTGAAGAATTAGAGATCAAGGGACAAGAAGCGCATGAAGATCCGTTTGTAATGGAGCCCGGGTTTAAATGTAATAGTTATATTTAAATATTATTTCTTGCACCCCTAGGGTTTGACCTTTTGGTTCACTTGGTGGCTCTAGTGAACCAAACTAAAATAAAAGTCCATAATCAATCCGGGTAGAATATAGTATTCTATATGTGCATGCTTATACTATATATATTATATATTATGCAAACATGATTCGCATGTTCATTAATATGACGCGTATTTTTATATATATATAAATGCTTGGCGCTAAACAAGATGAGACAAATTAATAACAAACCCTCAATTTTTTATATTAAGTCCTAAGCGTTCAAAGATATTTGGAATATCGAGCGTCCGCCTTTCTAGCATGATAAAATTAATAGAGTATTAAATATTTAATATGAGTTTGTTGTGTCACCACAAGGCAAGTATTAAGTATTTAAGATGTTAATTTATCACATTTGATGCTTATAAAGAAAATTGAACAATATTGTTTTGTTGTGTCACCACAAGGATGATATTTTTCTTTTTTGAATATATGGAGTGCTAGGTCGGACTTAACTTGGATAATTTTGATTCGGATGTGCCACCACTTGATCAAAATAATCTAAGAGGCGAAATACAAGGAGTTGCATAGTTGATGTAATTGACAAGAGTTGTCTACCTATTTATTTATATATAGTTTGTTGTGTCACCACAAGGCTATATACATTTGAAATGGGATCCTTATTCTCACTAGCAAATCTTTAAATTAGATTTTTAGAACTATATAAGTGAGGGTAATATAGTTTGAAGAAAATAGTGGGAGATACCAATTTAAAACAAGACCTAAATTATTTTGGTAATTAATAAAAGAATGTATGTTAAAATGTTGTTAATTACAAATTCATTTACGTAATTTTACAATGTCTAAAATTACTATCATGCGAAGCATATTAGATGCTAAATTAACGGGGCATCAATTAAAGCGGATTGGTTAAGAAATTTGAGAATAGTTCTCATGGTGAAAAGCTATCTTATGTCCTTAATACGCCTATCCTCGCAATGGTTGCGAGATAATGCCTCCGAGGAAGAGATTGCTACTTTTAGAAAGTGGCAAGATGATGCCTGATTGGCTCGATGCATCATGCTCGCATCCATGAGTAACGAGCTTGAAGGTCAAGATGAAACTATGGATGCTCCTACTATATTCCCGCACATCAAGTAGTTGATGGTGAGGAAAGTAGGACCGATAGATATCGAGATATCTAAGGAGCTCTTCCGATCTAGAATGGCCAATGGCACTATAAATGCATAAAAAGTTCTTAACATAATCAATTTGATTGATCAATTAGGACAACCTGGTTTTGTCATGGATGGAGAGTTGAGCCAAGATTTGATCTTGCACTCACTCCCGGACTCCTTTCACAATTGTTGTGAATTTTTCATATAAACAAGATAGATATCACTCATTTGATGATTTGCTTAATATATTGAAAAATGTTGAGAGTCACTTTCCAACCAAGAAAGACCAAGTCTTCTTGGTAGGGGCCAAAGGATCTTACGAAAAAGAAGAACGATTCAAAGAAGGTAAATAGAAAGGCAAAAACAAAGGATAATAAGAACAAAAGCAGACACGGATAGCAAAGGAGTTTGCTTCCACTACAATAAGCCTGGACACTTTGGAAAGAAAGCTGAGAAGTATCTTGCGCAGAGGCTAACCAAAGAAGCTTAGTGAAGTTTGGTTACATAATCTGCTTTTTTGTTCATGATTGAAATAAATTTTCTTTAAGTCGAGGTTCTACTTGGGTATTGGATACCGACTTTGGTTATCATAAATATAGATTTATGAAGGGACCAAGCGAAGTAGAAAGTTAAACAAAATAAGTAATCCTATATGTGGAAAATGAAGCAAAGGTCACGCATTAGCTATAGAAACTTATAGTTTAGCACTCCCTACGGGCAAATCTATTAAGTCAATAAGTTGTTATTGTATTCCAAAGACTTGTTAGAAACATTATTTCCATTTTATTGTTGGACAATGAAATCTTTGGTATTATATTTAAGAACAATTGTTGTTCTATTTATAATAATAATAATGTTTCAGTATAGAAGCTGAAAAGATTACTTAATGGATTTTGTATACTTGACTTACGTGAAAATAATTTTGCATATTGAACAAATTAGTATAAGAAAAGGAGATGATTATTCAAAGAGTTGAATGTGTGTATTTCTTTGAAATACAAGTGTGAATTATTTGAAAGGTTCAAAGAATTGAAGTGAAACAAATTGGCAATGTATTAAGATTCTTTGATTAGATCAAGGAATAAATACTTGTGCAATAAGTTTCTAGATCATCTCAAATGGTTTTCTCATAATGGACACATCTTGACACGCAATAATTGATTGATGTATCTGAATGAAAAATCGTACCTTGTTGGACATGGTGCGGTCCATAATGATTTTACCGACATTCCAATATCCTTATGGGATAATGTCCTAGAAATGGCTACATATCTACGAAAAGGTAACCTCAAAATCCATTTCAAGACTCCATAAAAGTTATGGACAGGGAGGATTCCTAATCTTAAGTATGTTAAGATAAGGGGTTGTCCAACTTATGTGAAAATGTTTCAAAGGATAAGCTTGGGACAAGATTTGACAAGTGTCGATTTGTGGGACATCCTAAAGTAAGTTTAGGGTATATGTTCTATAATTCTACTTAGCAAAAGGTGTTTATTTTGAAACACAGCGCCTTTCTAAGATAAAGGTGTTTATCATTGAAGGGGCTTGTGGGAGGATAATAGATCTTGAAGAGTTCAAGAACCACAAAATACTATAAGTCAAATAAGAGGAACTCGTAGATAGACCTATTGTACCACAAACAAGATAATCGTAAATCGGAATAGTACCGAAGATACCTAGGAGGTATGGATTCATCATGGATGATGATGATGAGGTACACATCATAGAAGATGATGATCCAGTTACATACGATGAGGTAAGAGTTCTAGTGTGTACAAAAGGGTCAGTAGGAGCGCCGTAAAATTTCTAGTATTATATGTTGATATACTACGGATAAGGAATGACATACCAATGCTACAATCAGTAAAGATAAAGTTGTCTAAACATTCCTCCATGAATGGTTTGGGAAGAGTATCTTAATTGGGGATAAAATCTATATAGATAGATACAAGAGGATGCTCGACTTAACCCAAGGAACGTATATTCATTTGATGCTAAAGTCGTTTAGCATGGCAAACTCCAAGAGATGTCTCATGTAGATGAGCTATGGAGTGTATCTCTCCTAATAGTCCCCACAGACTCCTGAAAAGAGAGGTCGCATGAGTGACAATCATGTATGCAATGAAATGTACGAGACCTGATGTTGATCAATCATATTATGGAGGAAGTTCACTATGAGTCAGTGAAAAACATCTTAAAGTGCTTAACCGGCACTAAGGATGTGATCATATTCATGGTGGGTCTTAATTAAAACTAGAGGGCTTAACAGAAAAATCCACTTTAAGGTAAAGGGTTACCTTGAACAGTGGTGCAGTGAATTGAAAAGGTTCCAAACAGCAAAGAGTTGCTGGTTTAGTGATAAAGGCAAAGTATATAGCTATAAATGAAGCTGCAAGTTGATTGTTTGGATTAAAGTTCATTCTGAGAACTAGGAATAGTTCTTAAGTCTCATCTTGGATCTAAACATGTGTTGTGGCACTTTCATTTGATTATTAGAATCATTAAAAGATGGGAAATCACTATAGAGATAGTGGACTCTCAAGAACAACATTACATATCCATTAACTAAAGCTTATCCAATAGCAGGATAATCGTCACTTAGAGGAGAAGAGGAGAAGAGTATAAGATACCATGACTATTGGCTTTAGTGCAAGTGGAAGATTGAAAGTAGTATGCACACAAGCCAATCATGTTTGATGATAAAGCATATACTTTGTAACAATCTTATTCATTTATTAATAAAAAGTATTAATTTATTAAAGGCTTTTAATTATCTACATGATCTTTGTTTTTATAATATGTGATAAACCCATAATTTTAAGCAATTCTTTTAGAATAATGATGATGATCATTCTAATGAGATCTAAATTCTTAGAAAGCTTAAAACTAAAATAGTTCCCAATCATTGGATTACTAAATTGGGGATTAGTGAATCCGGATAGATTGGTACATACGTTGCTTGCTCGTTGGATGAGAATGATTGATCTCATGATCATTTGTGTGGAGACACTAAAGCAAGTATGTAGTAGTGCTTATTAGAGAATAAGTTCCTTTGAATGTGGCTCGCTAAGGAATACCTAATGGAGTTTTACTTTTTGTCAATAGGAATTCTTGTAGTGATAGTAGTCTACAAGTAATCCTTGGACTTGAGATCATCATAGTATCTTGTGTATGATGAGTTATACTTTGACTTATTCCTTAAGACCCTTAAGGTATATCAAAGGGTATGCTTGCGTATAATAAGTTGTACATGGAGATAATGTATGATCAATAAAGAATCTACCACTTCTAATAAAAGAAGAGAAATGTCTATGTGATTCGATAAATGACAACCCAGTAGTCCTTGGTTAAGCGAGAATGAAATTAGAAAGGAGTTTCTAATTTGCATTATTTGAGTTCATGCATTTAAGAGTCGAAATACATATAATTAAATAAAATAAGACTTGACAAAGTAATTTCATGTCTTATGTTTAATTGGGACATTGTATGGTGGAAGGATTGAATTGTACGGTAACTATTTACTCAAAGGTTCTTTTATGATTAATATTGAAATCTATATTATCTGGAAAGTCGTTGATCGCTAGGGAAACTTATCCCTATTGTAGAATAAATATTATTTATTTAAATAAATTAATTGTTTAATTTATTTATTTAAATAAGATTAGAATTGTTCTAATTGATTTATTCACAATAGGTTTAATATGGAGAACCTAAAGGGTCACATCATAAAAGGAAGAATAATTATTTAAGAAGTTAATGGCATAATCGTAATAATATATGTTATGTATATTTAATTTAATCTATGGTGATAGAATAAATTAAATAGCTTAATATTTATTATTTAATATTTTAAAAATATTAAATATAAATTAATAAGAGGAGTCTTATTAATATTATTACAAGTATTATTATTTTAATTTCTAAAAGAGTTTAGGAATTAATTTAATATAAGTACTCTCATTTATTCCTAATTGGATTAGGAAGAAAAATTAGTTAAAGGAGTTTAATTAATTATCCCTAATAAGATTAGGGAGCTTAATTAATTAAAAGAATTTAATTAATTAAATAAATCCCAATTCCTTAATTGTTAAGGTGGGTTGCCCACATCTATAAATAAGAGGAGTCTTATTATGGGTGGTAGGAGGTTGTTGACTTTTACTAATACGTAATAATTCCAATTTGTTGGAGAGTACGCCCTTTTTCTATAGAGATAGGAAAAACTAGGGTTTGAGCCAATACCTCTTCTTGAATTCCTATTCTTCCTTGGTGGATCACCTCTAGAGGCCAAACACATGGGTGGCTAACGTTGATCAAAGGAAGGAACCAAACCCGGTGGATTCAAGTTGAACACGAAAAGGATTGGAGGTGAACTTGTACCTGAGGAAGCTCGATCTTCAAGGTTATGATTTTATTCTTTATCTTTTCGTTTAATTAATAATTGTGCATAAAGGGTGATCCGGGTTTATGGTTTGTAAATTTTTTTTAAACTCTGATTTTACACGTTTCCGCACTTTTTATGCAATTTGATTGCGCCCATGAATATTACAAACCTAACAGCTAGATGTTAGATCCATAACATCTAGAGGCTCGGATTTTGTGTTCTTCAAATTCTGGAAAAATTTTATTTTGATGTCTGACAACGAATGTCAGACCTCCTAGATCTCATTATGTTTATGTTTCTGTATGTTTAAATGTTGTTATTGGTAGTATGTGGTAAGGTCTGTGCTCTAGAAGTGGAATCACAGCCATCAAATGTTCAGATTTCGGTTTATTTGTGGTCAAATACCGTTGACCGGCCATGACTGGACAATTCTGGGTAACCCAGAAATTGCCCAGAAAGGCCTGACAAGATTCTCTCGCGTCTAGATCTTCCTGTTGTTAGTTGTTTGGTTTCTGTTGTTGTAACAATTTTGTAGTATGTAGTTTATACTATATTATTATGCCTTAAAATCTTCTAAATATCAAACCGGATGATTGTTATGGATGGTCAAACTAGGCCATACGATCATGGAAGCTGTTTTCTGGGTAACCCAGAAAACGCTTGACCATGTCGTCTGACATGGTTTTACCGGATCGTATCTGCCTGATTTGTTGTTGTTATGATGTTGTTTTGTGATACATCTGTATTACTACACGTGTTCTATAACCTGAAAGTATTAAATCACATAATCAGTAACAGGATTACAAGTTGTAGAAGCTCAAAGTAAGGAAGTCGAACTGTTCTTCATTTCTGGGCAATCCAGAAATGAAGAACAGCTCTGACAGGTATTTTGGAGGCTTAGATCTCCTTTGTTAGTTGCTTTGTTATCATGTTTATTGTTGGAGTGTGTAGTATATTACTAGTACTACAAGGTATGACGAGCAGAAGTCCAAGAAACGTAACGAGCTAAGATCTACACGTAGTCAAACCCAACCACTCGAAACTGTCTATAGTGTTCTGGGTTTTGTCCAAGAACATGAAGAACACCTATAGCGACGGTTCTGTCGCTATAGGCAGTCTTTAGCGACACTTATTTTAGGAAATTAATTATTTTAATTAAATAAATAGAAAAAAATAGTTTTAAATTATAAAAAATACAAAATAAATTATTAAAAATTATTTTAAGGTCCGAAAATTATATTTTAATTATTTTAAATGTATTTCATAAATATTTAATATTTTGGAATATTAAAAGTATTTAATTTATTTAATTATAATATTAAATAAATTATTTAAAAATGATTTTTAGTACATGAAAAATCATTTAAAATTATATTATGGTATAAGAAAATAATTTAAGTTATTTTTGATAACTTTTAATATTTTGTGATAAATTTCATTAATTAATCAATATTAATGATAATTAGATTATTTAATAAATGTATTAAATAAATGATGAAAAATAGAATTAATGATTTAAAAATTATAGAAAAATGATTTAAAGGTTATAAAAGTATTTTAAGTTATAAATATAACTTTTGATATTTTGTCATGAAAAATATTAATATTTTAATATTAAATGATATTAAATTTATTTAATAATTATATTAAATAAATTAGTTTTAAAATAATTTTAATATTAGGAAAATCATTTTAAAATAAAGTGTTTAAAGATATTTTAAGTTATAAAATATAACTTTTAATATTTAAAGGTAAATTTCATTAATTAATTATTATTAATGATATTAAAGTTATTTAATAATTATATTAAATACATTAGTTTAAAATGATTTTAATATTAGAAAAATCATTTTAAATGAAAATAAAGTGTTTAAAGATATTTTCGGTTATAAAATATAACTTTTAATATTTAAAGGATAATTTCATTAATAAATGATATTAATTTAATATTAAATGATATTAGATTTATTTAATAATTATATTAAATAAATAGTTTTAAAATGGTTTTATTTATTTAAAAATCATTTAAAAAGGGTATAAATGAATTAAAAATATTCTAAGTTATGATTAAGGACTTTTAATATTTTGATAAGTAATACATTAATACTTTAATATTAATGATCATTATTTAAAAATCATTTTATTTCTTTTAAAAATCATTTAAAGTGTAATATTAATACTTTAAAAGTATTTTGAGTTATTATAAATAACTATAACATTTTGGCAATGGTTTCATTAATAGTTTAATATTAATTAAATATTAATGATAATAGAATTGTTTAATATTTAAATCATTTAATAATGATTAGGTGTTAAAAAAATTTATGATAAATGTTTAAAAATTATTATAAGTCATTTAAAATAATAATTGATATTTACGAGATGTGGAATTCTGGGATAGAGTCTTAGACTCGATAATTAATCGATAAAGCAAATTTGATAATCGGAAGCGTTTCGTAAATTGATCGGACTTAGATAATTTAATTAGATATGTGTTTATTTATGATTGATGGGTTGTTAAACATATGTGACAATGTGATTAGGTTATGTCAATCGCAAATAAGCGGTCTTATGTGTTATAGTATGTTATTCTAATCGATCAAATGATCTTATTAATTGATAGGTGTTATATAAAGATAGAACTAAGTTACAATCATGAAGGTACAAGATCAGAAAAGTATCTTACCTTTGCATTCCCTTTATGCAATGGACATGAGTAAGAAGTTTCAGAATTATATTATTATTATGCTATATTATTAACCCTATTGTGATATATTCTATATCCGATCGTTGTTTATCAACATGTTAGTATATAGTAATTCATATATATATTCTATTCGTTAATTTCAAAATATGGTTATACAAGTGTCCCCACTTGGATAATCATCGTATTTAAACACATGTTGATATATATATATATATATATATATAAGTTGTCTAAGCTATTTGACCCAGCTAGACACATATTCAGAAATATCGTTGAATAAGTTAAAACCTTTTTGTATCCAATCAAATTATTTTGGTTCGGATTCCAGTCTACGTATGAACATCACGATCACGGGAAAATTTTTATGCGCCAAGGCGGACAAAGGATGAACAATAATATCGTTCTAGCAATGTAGTATTGATCAATACAGGGCCCATGGGAGTACAACCTAAAGCCCGTAAGTTATGACGGTTTGCAGATGAAGTTCTGCTAAACCTTATCGAAAACTAAAAACAATGTTCATATTATGTCGACTACCCTATATATATAGTTTATACGTAGTTTCAAAATTTTGAGATAGAATTGTTATGTTATTATTATCGGTTCAGTTTACTTCACAACTATAAATTCGTTCTAGAAGTGATGTACAAAGAAAATATTTATTTCTTTCAACTACTTATATTTCTAATTGTTATTACTTGTTGGGCACCCAAATGCTCACCCTTGCTTAAATTTAAATGTTTTCAGCTAGGCATGAACAACTCGAAGGTTCAGACAAGAACAAGTGAAAAGGAAAGCAAACAGAACATGTTTAATGGTATCTTTTGTAATAGTTAGACTGTATTAAGATAATGATATGTATTATATGTCATGTAAAGAATTATAGTAAAGGTTACGTACTTGAGATTAGACTCTCATAAATGTAAGTTAAGTTTGATATTTATATTATTGTTATTATTATTAGTATTATTCAGCTCATAGAAATGGTATCGTGAAGAACCGAGTTCGGGTTTCAAATACCCGAGTTTGGGGTCTTCACAGTTGAGCACACACGCACGATATCAGTAATAACAGGTTTAGATTTGATGATTGGTTGGGAATTTATTGATCTGTCTTGATATAATTACTAGCATGTTTATTGTGATTTCTCTGAGGCCAATAAATACACTTTGTTCTGTTTGACTGCTGGAGTCGTAGGCATGTAGATAGCTACATTTGCATTTACATTGCGTATTTAATTTTTGCATTATGTTTTGTTGCTTGAGGACAAGCAACGGTTCAAGTTTTGGGGTATTTGATGAACGGGTATTATACCCATAAATTGGATATGTTTGGACTTGAATTATTGTTGTTCTTCAGTCTTTAAGGATAGTTTCTATGTGTTTATTTTTTTATTTTGCAGTTCGAGGCTAAGTAGGGGCATGAAGCGAATTTCTGCATCATTAAGGCCAAATTATAATTTGGCTGCCGTAAAGCCCAGCGCTGGGGCGCTGCTTTTAGCACTACACCTAGCGCCGGGGTGCTGAGGCCCATAAAGAAGTGATCAAGGCGCGTGCGTGGAGAGAAGTTGAGCAGAAAAAGGAATTAAATAGTGAAGAGGTATTTAAGGAAGGAAGAGGTGGCAAAAAGAGAATTAACATCAGAATTGGAGACTAATCAGAGAGCAACAGAGAATTGTAGAAGAGAATTCAAGTTGAAGATTGAAGACCGGAGGATTTCTTTTAGAGTTTCTTCTTCTTCTCTGTTTCAATTTTGTAATTCTATTGAGATGATTTTTATGGGATTTTTAGTTTTCTTTTTTAGTATGAACTAACTTTTTAATTAAGACTACAAATTGAACCTTTTACGTTTACAAATTGATTATTCAGTTTAATATAGTTATTTCATTCATTGAATTGTTTATCATGTTTTGTGTTTATTGATTAATTATTTATCCAATAATTATTGTGTTACACTAGATAGATTCGGGAGATGAAATCTAGGGTTAGAACTGAACGTGATAACATGTATGCTTAATTATTTGCATGAGATAAATAATTAGGGTTGTGAATTGAATAGGAATATCTCTTTTCACTGCATGTAACAGTTGGGAATTGGTACTTAATGAATTTAATTATATTATTTTTCATATGAATATAACAGAATTAATTGAATTAAATAATTGTTAATTTGACCACTTGGAAAAGGGCTTTTAACAGTCAGAATTCATGTTTACAATTCAGGTGAATTAATAACTTGAGTAATTGGATAATTGGTTCGTATTACATAATTGGGAAGATTGTAGTCTTAACTTTTATTTATTTGAATCAATTTTCAGAGTAAGGCAGTTTTAGTTAGTTAATTTTAGTTTTCTTAATTAGAAAATCACACATTGCAGTTGTTTAAATAAAATTGAATTGATATAGTAGTAGTAGTTGGAGTTTATTAATTGGAATTCCTTGTGGGTACGACACTTTACTTCACCATTTTAGTACTTGTTGATTGTGTATGCTTGCACAATTAATCGATTGTGAAATCGATCAACAGAGTGGATGACTTATGATGATCTTTTACGTGTTCCAGAGAAGCCACCCGTTGTCTGCGTCCGAACCTCCCCCGATTTTCATTGTTGCCTTCCCTAGAGCGGCTTTATTGCCTGCTCTTATCTTGCCGAGAACTTTCCGAACAATGTATCCTGGATCGGTACTACAACTTGGTCTCCTGACGTGGGTGTCGACTCGAGGCAACCTCATCTTCGCCCACTAACTCAGCTAGTTGGGCATCTAACTCTTTTTACTGGAGGCGTAGGGCCTCCATGGCATCCTTATTTTGCTGCATCCTTCGGCCCAGAATTAGCTCACGTTTGTCTCAACCACTCTGCTCTCGCTCTCGTTCCCCATGCATTTGCGTCTGGGATTGAGTATCCGCGACGCAACTGTGGGAGTTAGGGGTCCTTTGACTGGCTGAGAATAAATGACGCCGGGTCGGAGCTGACTGAGCCTTTGTTGGACCCACATAATGTTTACTGAGTTCAAGCCTATCCTTGACACGCCTGATGGGTCCCAGCCTATCTTTGACTGAACCTAACTTGTGCTGTGGGATTGACCAAAGATCTTTCCTAGTCAGAAACCATATTCGCCTTACTCGCCACAACTCCTACTAAATATGTGGGTGATTGAAAAATTAGATAACACTAAAGAGCCATCCTTTTAGCGTTAAGTTAACGCCAAGATTCGTCCGCTCATCTAATCACCAAACAACGAGCTAAATCCTGTACAAAAAAATAGAGAAGCACACTGAGGAGAGCTGGCGGCATTTGGGGTCATGGGAGGATAGCTCCAGTAGACACTGGCAAGCAAGTGAAAATTTGAGGCGAATTCAGACCAAAATGGCCAGGGAGTTTTGATAAATTTGATAATGTGAGGCCAGTGGTGGTTGGTTGGCCGACGAGATGTACCGGCCCCGCGGGCTTATTCCTTAGATTTTTTTTTTTTTTTTGCAAAATCTTAATTTGTTTTCTGTTAATTAAGCTTAATTACTATTTATGAGCATTACTGATATAAGCTATCTGAAATGAAACATTTGAAAAGAAACATATTATTCTCTCTCAAAGGTGGGCAGAGCTTTTACTTCATTTTTCATGCATAGTAGGGATTCGTAGAGCAGCCATTAATAAATTTTGCAACCTAAATAAAGTTTATATTGTGGTGATCTGTTGCTTTCCTTGTACCTTTTATTTTTAAAGGATTTAATGTAACCTATAATTAATGGTTTTCCTGTTTGAAGAAGAATAAACAGAAAAAGAAACTTCCATAATAAAATTTCATCATTTAATTAACAGAAAACAAATCAATTAAAAATAAGCTTAATTACTCATGTTCTTAACAAATTAATTAAATTTTTTTGAAAAATAGTAATGTTCATAAATATTATAAATTAGGCACGATTTAGGGTTTACTTTTTAAGAATAGTAAAATTTGAACAAAAGTAAAGAAACAATATATTGAAGATTGCATTAAAAACAACTAGTTGTAACTCAGTTGATTTGAACTCTTATTTATTTACTTACCACGAGTAGCAACATTAAGTCAACCATAATCAAAACTAAAAATTTGTCACTTAAGATAGTTCCCACTGAATCTACCATGCTCACAAAACCATGACCCAACACGTAAATCTGTATATATATTGGTACATGATTAAGTAACCTTTCTATTTATATCTTTTAATTTTTATTTATTTACATTTTTTAGGGTGCTGATAGATTAGATGCACACCCTAACCGATAATTACAAGCGCAGACATGTATTGTGGAGCTGTATTGTTACTATTGTATAATCCTGCAATAAATTCACGGGATTTGCAACTATCACTTATATGTGCATATAGAACCCTTCTTTTGTAATCTCCGTGTTGTACATACACACCAAACAGACAATCACCTTTTCCAACGAGTCATTTTATGTTACCAAAAGCATGATAAAATACAGCAAAGAGGCTAATCTGGGTAAATAAAAGATGAAACATGGAACATATATTAAACAAAATAATGAAACATAACTTACATAGAATCTTAACTAGTTTATGTCTCAAACATTTCGAAAACAGCCATTTAACCCTTAACTAACAGACAACTCAAACTGAAAGCTTGTGACGCACAAGTATAATCAAACATGTCATTAAAAAACAACAAGATGCGTCTACATGAATTAGTTTTATTTGGTTCCAAGAACTTTTATGATTTCTAAGTAGGCATATATTTACAGAACTTTCTTCATTAACTCAATAAACCATACTTCGGATATCAGATTGAGGAAACCAAATTTTCAGGCTCAGGTGCGACTCCTGAAAGTGAGCTCTGAGTCCACCTCTTCAACATCTCCAGAGCAGCCTTAGGTTGATCCATAGGAACCATATGGCCAGCATTGTGGACCTGTTTGCCGTTGAGCACACTCAATGAGATGTATAAACTTATATAGCCACTCGCTACCTTTTTTATTAAAAAAGAGAAAAAAATCTACGTACTTGAATATACTTTGAAGGCAAAACAAGAAAGTTAAAATAAAGAGTATTAAATTAGTTTCATTTTTGCCAATGGTGGACCCTATCTATAGTACACTAACGAATCTTTTTCTTTCTTTAATTTAATGGACCCCACGTAACTACTTTTAAAATAGTCTTTGGATAACATTTTATTATACTTATGTCATCTATCAGAAATATTTTTTCCGGACTTATCTTTTATGGGACAGTGGGAGTTTTTCAGAAAGAAAAGAAGATATAGGAAAAAAGAAAAAAAATTAAAATTAAAATTAAAGAATCCAGACACAATCAGAGAGACCACTACCTTGAGGAAACTGAGGGGCCCGTAACTTTTAAATTTTCCTGCTTCGGAACCATCAACTTCAAAAGAAACTTCAGGAGATCCTACAAACTCTTTCTGACCACTCCATTCCATGGCATGAACCCATCTTGAGTTACCTGCACAACCAAATATAAATTCTTAGATACCAACGCACACTTTCCTTTGTTTCAGATAAAAACATTATTTCTTATTCAAAAAAATGTTTTAACTTTTTACCAAGCCCAAATAACTTACCAAGCCAGTTGCAGATAAGGTCATATTCCCCAGCATATACAAGCAACTTGATCCCATCCTCAAGAAGGGTAGGGATGCCAGCTTCAAGATTTCTCATCCAGTCCACAAGCATGGCTTGATACACAGTGGGGCTACATGAAACAAAATCTATATCCCCAACTCCAAGAGAATCCCTAACTGACTCCTTGTTCAAAAGTTTCTCCACATTTGAGAAGTCATAGCAGAGGTTCCCCACGCACTTCTTTCTGATGTCGTAGTACTGCAGATAAAGATATCAATGCTCTCATTAACATGAGAAGTTTCCTGATGTTGACTGGTTTAAAATAGTTATTATCAAACAAATTCTACATCTTTCAATTGGTTCTACATCTTTAAGTTTTAACAAAAAAATGCTATGGATATCTACCATAATTTTATGCTCACAGACATCTTTTGCATGTATAAGTTGAGAGATTTACAGTTTATGTAATATTCAGATGTCACAGAAACAACCATATAGGACAATTTTTACATGCTGCTTACATTTGTATTGCCAACAAGTGCCATGATATTGTTGAATATGGTGTTGCAAACATAGTAGGAAGCTATGCAAGATATTGTCCCGTCAGTACCTGAAAAGAAATGCATTGAAGCTGAAAAGAAGCACTAGCCATTGAAAGAAACAAAATTTTAATGCTTGCAGTGAGAGAAGAAAGATATAAGCACTTGAAAAACTAGACACAAATGTTTAAGGGGGGATATGGGGCTGAGATTTGCATGTGGCTCCTACAAGCACCTGGGGTGATGAGGACATGACTAGCTCAGGAATGAATAGCAACCATGGAGCGGATACAGTGCAAGTTCTGGTTGGACCCGTGACGAGAGATTGAGTTAAACAATTCAAGGAGGACTTAAAATACTTATTCAAGAGGTTTGGAGTAACATGGGTTCAAGTTCCAAGGCTATTGAGTTGACTTCCAAGTTCGTGAATGTGTTGCAAGTGAGCGTGTTAAGCCGGGAAACAAAAGGAGTGAATGTGTTTCAAGCGAGTGTGCCAAGCCAGGAGACAAAAGGAGGAAAGTGGGATTTTCAAGTGTCAGGCGTGGCCGCGCCCTGACACAAGCTAAATCCGACGCTGCCGCGCCTTCTAGGACGAAAAAACCTTCTTTGTTGATTCAGCGTTGTCGCGCCCAATCCCAGTTCAAAACTAGCGCGGCCGCGCCTGATTTTTCAAAGACGCGGTTTTCCATATTTCTTACTTTATTTTAGGATTTTTCAGATATTTTACAATTCTAAGGAATTTACACAAGCTAAATCCGACGCTGCTGCGCCCTTCTGGGATGAAAACACCTCTGTTGATTCAGCGTTGTCGTGCCCAATCCCAGTTCAAAACTAGCGCGGCCGCGTTTGATTTTTCAAAGACGCGTTTTTCCATATTTCTTACTTTATTTTAGGATTTTTTCAAATATTTTACAATTCTAAGGTATTTAGGATGTTTGTTTCCATTCCAAGTCAAATTATAATTTCTTATAGAACTAGGATTTTCTTTCTACTAGTATAAATAGTAGTTTTGATGTAATTACAAATACAATTTAGATTATTCAATACAATTTGTGAGATTATTCTCTTCTTTTGGTTCTTTAAAGAATTCCTAGGTTATTCCTTAGTTTTCTTTGAGATTCAACTTTAACTTATCATACAACAATACATAGTTGTGTGTGGCGTCTTCTATCGTATCAATCGTCGATTGTACCAAGATTACCGTTTACATATAAGCGAGGGGTAAATGTGTCGTTGGTTTCATTCAACACAAACTTACTTGCGCGAGATCAATTGTACCAAGGTTCTCGTCTCAATATAAGCGTTGGGTTGAAGTGTTGTGAGTGTTCCACCTTCATAATTTGCTAGAAACAATCCGGGCGACGACCATCTCACGCAAGCGTGCCGTGGAGTCCATCGTGGGAGTTGTTTGTTCATATTTCCCCCAGTAATAAAAGAAATACAGATACTGCGCGTGCAATTTCTAAGGGCTGATGATTACCATCACCAGCTAGAGAAGGTAGTGGCTACCTGCATGAGGCTACATGTCTCACGGTTTCTTGCTTCTCGAGCAGAATCAATCTCTTATTCCTCTTCCCTTAACCAAAATTACTAGAGACAGTGAGAGAGAGAGAGAGAGATTACCACAAAGCTGTATTGCAGTTTCACAAACCGGAAGCACCCTGTTGATACGTTCATAATCAGACTTCTTGATTATCGCCATGTCCAATGCATAATCTGTGTAAGCTCTGTACTGAATCTCTGGATTTGTAAGCCCATTACCAATGGCAAATCCCTGCAAAGCACTTCCAACTTAAGAACAATAACAAAATAATAAATATGAAAACACAATGGCAAGAGAAAATTTATTGCAGGCAGATACCTTGAGGTTTATATGAGTTCCTTCTTTAGCCTTGTTTGCGTGATGTACTCGAGCAGCAAATGCAGGAATGTAGTGCCCAGCATATGATTCTCCGGTAATGTAGAAGTCATTATTTGCAAATTGAGGATGCTCTGCAAAGAAGGCCTAAATAATCCAAACAAACCCACTTCAGCCATACAACACATTTTGTATCATAAGATAATTCATTCAGCCAAAATAATGATTTTTATATTTATTCAAGACTGTAATAAAATATGTTATTATTCATGTCCACACTTTTGGATTACATATTTTTCATTAATGCAATTTATCATCAGTTGTTAAGTAATCATTGTCAAGCTAAACTTGTTTAAGCAGGTACAAAATAGAGGACATGCAAGCTTTACAGTAGCTATTCAAATATCAAAGTCGAAGGGAGTAAATTGAGTAATCAACAAAGCAGTCACATTTACTAGTCGAGAATGGGGAATGGACCTTTCTAGACAGGCAAAGCATGGATAATACCTCCTTCGTCATAACTAATGATAAATTTTGTTCTATCCTTAATGCCCCCATACCAAAAGAACTTATGTCAGCATGGTTGACTATATTATTATGGACAAACAGAGAAATGGCTTGCTACAGAAAACTCTGTAAACTGCGAACTTATAGTAGTCGAAAAGTTAAAAAGTTTTGTTAACGAATGAGCTTATATATAAATATCACTTTAGTTGCGAAGAAACCATGACATAGCTTTACCAGAATGAGAAATGACTTCATTTTAGAAGCACAAATAAACTATAACATAGAATCAAATACACTTGAGATCCAGTGGTTGAGGAGATAAAACATTACAAGGCCTATAATAATAATGAAAAAGAAAAGAAGAAGATTAACTGACCTGCAAGAAGTCATATAGGTCATTGCTAACACCCTCCTCATTGTGTCGAATGTCACGTTCATCAGAGCTGTAACTAAAACCTGTCCCAATAGGTTGGTCAACATACAGAAGGTTGGACACCTGTATATTATCATAGAAATAATATTACCTCTCATTACATAACTCGAAATCTATTATAGGAGGTACAAAGTAAATAAGAGAAGTTAAACTATCCGTCAAATATACTATGGGATATTTATGTGGTCTAAAAACATGTATGAGTACATGATATGTGCACATCTTTTTGGTCAAATGGTGATTGATCGAGTGACTCTAGAAGTATCCTAAGAGCCCTATAAATATTCTTGTAACTGGGTCATCTTGTGTAAGTGGAATCAAAATATTTGAGTGTGTTCTCCCAAATATACACTTCCTCTATATTTTAATATCACCCCATATATTTTACAACAAAAGAAAAATAGGTGTGTATCTTCACTACAAGATTTTTTTTCTTTCAAAACTATCATAATCAGCTTTAGACATATCGAGCACAAATAACCTCACCTTGTCCCACCCGTACTTGTTCCACACAAGAGACAAGTTATGTGTAATTGTGAAAGGTCCATTTTCATAGAAAAGAGCCAACTCACTACTACAACCTGGTCCTCCAGTCAACCAGATAACAACAGGGTCCTTCTTGTTGTTGCGTGATTCAAAGAAAAAGTAGAACATCCTACAACCAACAATCAAGGCTAATTTAGTAAAAAGAATAAGAAGCAACAAAAAAGCCACCAAACGAAGTTTGAATTCACCCAAGTTAAGAAAATCAAGAATAACTAGGGTATAAAACAAAATTCTATGAACCACTTAGGATTTCACAAGATAAAGTAATGAAATTTGATTTGGGTCCAATAACCTAAAGTCAGATTTTCTCTTCACGATATAAGCACCAAAGAAATGGTAAAACAATTAAGACTATTTGATGGACGAAATTATGGTAATTGTTGGCGTATAGATGTCTAACAACCGTCAATTTTTGCATTTTAATAGTCTTCTTACCAAACTAAAGTTGTATTCATTTTTGTCCTTTTTGATTGGGGGAGGGGAGGGACTGGAGTAAGTACTAAACACATGTCTCACCTGATCGGTATTAAACCCTGCATCTTAAATACACAATTATTATATAAATGGACAAAACGATGGTAATTGTAGGTGTATAGATGTCGAACAACTATTAAGTTTTGCATATTAATAGTCATCTTACCAAACTATAGTCGTATTCATTTTTTCCCCTTTTAATGGAGGGAGGGGAGGGACTGGGGTAAGTACTAAACATATATCTCACTTGATCGGAATTAAACCGTGCATCTTGAACAAGTATTATATACTTCATCAATAAAATGACACTCCGAATTATTCTTTTCCTTATCTTGTCTAGGGGTGATGGAAAAGTATCACATGCATAGAATCCTAGTAATTTTAATACAAAATAAGTTGGTAAACCATTAACCCTAGGGATTATAATATTTTACTATTACTTTTTGAGTAAATTTTACTTACCACCCATGTGGTTTTGAGAATATTTCATTCAGCCTCCTCTAGCTTCAGAAATAGTGATGGACCATCCATGCCAATAACAGCTACTAAGCCATTGAAGAGTATCACCGATCAACTTGTTCAACAATGCATAAATGAAAACATACCCAAACTCAGGGGTGAAGCTAAGTGGGAGGGTGTGGGGTCAATTGACCCCACTGAAAAAAAAAATTATTTTGTAATATATGATAAATTTTAAAAAAATTAAGTGTAATGAATAAATTCACCCCACTGAAATTTTATAAATTTTTAATATACGGGGTCAAATTGAATTTTTTATAACTTTCTCAATAACATATTACTTCTACTCCTTGATGTATGCATCTATCTCTGATATTTTTAAAATAAATAATAATCTAATTTATATTATTTTTATGAACATAATTTTTTTTAATATTTATTAATGAATTTGTGATTAGAAATGCGTATTATGGGTCAATAAGGGGGGCGTGTGTGTGTATATATATATATAATATTATTACTTGTTATACTAACAATATTGTAAGAAAATATATATTTTACATATACAACTGGGCAAAAATCATAAAATTATCTAAAAAAATTGGCTCTATTTATAGCATCACAAAATTTTGACTCCACTAGATAAAAATCCTGGCTTCACCATTGCCCAAACTCACCCCATTTAGCCTAATTACCAACTATTTACTAGGTTATGCCATCTCACTCTAAAGTGTGAGAGAAATTAGAAACATAAACTCGAGTATATGGCTAGTTTATTATATGTACATAAGCATATACAGGTAATCACACATACAGAAGCCTCCCTTTTCTGGGTAGGTTCGCATGTGTGCATACTGGTATGTGAATGTTTCTTCTGATCACCATGCTTCTCCTTGCGACCAATGCTACTGACAAAAAACCCCCACTTCAGTAGCACTTTTTCCTTTAATCTATCTTCAGTAAAATAAACCATTATACCAGCAGGAAGGAACTAGCTGGTGAAAGAAGGCAGTTGCCTCCTATGACGTTCCAAAAATATAAGATTATTTTTGGTGAATCCTATTAAGAAAAAACATGTCGTCAAATTTAGTCATATAAAATTTGGCACCCTTACATTGAAGCTCATTTTCATTATAATTACACCCCCATTGAAGTTTCATGACTACCCCCGCATACCACCACCTTCATCAAAATAAAAAAATGCATCGCACCATTTGGAATCATTTACAAATGAAGTAAACTCAAACTCAAAATATATTCATATAATCATTTGTAAAAACATTTGCAGCATCTAGATCAATTGCAAAAACCTAGACAGAGGAAAAGGTCTCTTCCTTACTATGCAAGGCCACATGTTTGAGTCTATCCTCAGCAGAAGTCGGAATCAACCAGGCGGTACACATTGAAGGTAAAATTCCCCTAGGTTGCCCCCTAGTTCTCCTCCTAGTCCCTTCCTCATGCTCCCCCTAGGCACCTAGGATAAAATATATCCCTATAGTTAAATTGTAATACTATAATAGGTTCTGAAAAAAAAAAACATTTGCAATATCTTGAGGTGGAGCAGGCTTATCAATTATGGAAATTCATGCCAACTAAGTCTCGGGCTAAACCTTGGAAAACTAAATATTGATGTATCACCACATCTATATGACCAAAAATCCTAGCGACCCACCATACTTTTGTTTACTAGAGTAGAATTACCACACTCTTATTGGCATAGCGAATTGCTTATTGGTATTTGTGCTCCCAAACATGGTACTACTACATACCAAACAATCTAAATTTAGTGATCCAAAATAAATTCCTTGTTGTTTTACATATAGTTGCACAAATATTAATATCCTAAGAAGTATTGGATGCTCAAAAATTTGTACTAACTATTTTTATGAACAATCAACTTGTTGATTCAATTAAAAGAGTTCCCCTATGTATTGCAAAAGTTTTTGCTGAATTACAATTGCGTCATATATGATTTGAAAGAATTACAAGGGTGGCCCACCATATGGCATATATCTTTTAACAATGTTACCACTAATACTTATCCAAGTAACTCACGACAAAAAAATCGATAAATAAAGTTGCGATATATATATATACACACACACATGTATATATATAATTTTTCTCAATTAAAAATCTTTTATGAATTTCTAACTAAAAACACAATATAAAAAATATTATTTAGCAAACGGGACTCTTTTTGTAGTAGTTGAATACAAAAGTAGTCCTCTATTTGACATATTTATGACGAATTACAATTGTGAATGGTATAGAATTATAGGACGGATCCACTTATTACACATTTCTCCAAAATTATTATCACTAATATTTATCTACATAACTGACAAGATTCACAATATATATCATTTTCCATAAAGAGATGAGAACATAAATTCTAAATTATCAAATCCAGACCAACAAGCTAAAAAAAGATAAAAACAAAAATTTAAGAACTATAAAATGAAAAATTTCAGCTCCACGCTTTCTTTCCTTTCAATTAAAGAGCATTAAGTTCAATTTTAGGGGTTAAGATTCTAGGGTTTAGGACTTACTTAGCAGCCTTAGAATGCTGAATCTGATAGTACCCGGCATAATGCCCCAACTCCTCAGCCGAAACGCCTTTAGGGTCCTCAAAATTTGGGAATTTGAATCGCTTCTCCACTATCATTTTCTCCGGCCGAAGCAAAGTAGAGTCATTCCGATCGACGATGTTTAACTCTTTGGGGAACAAATTGAGCTCTCTGATCAGCTTCTCCGCTTGAATAGTGGGGAAATTCGCAGTCGGAGATAACGTAAGTGTCGCTGAAGAGAGAGGAGAGAGAAAGAGTACAACAACAAGAGAGAAAAAAATCAAATACTTCTCCATTTCTGCAAATATATGTTTGTTAAATGTACATATACACAGATACACATATATTTATAGAATTGTATATATATAGATAGATATATAGATTTAGAAAGAGAAAATTGGGAAGATGTGGCGTCGTTAGCGGAAAAGGAGGGGATGAGTAAAAGGGATGGGGAGTTTGTTACTCAAAACTTTGTTGTTGGTGCGTCGGTGACGTTATGCGTTTGCTTTTTCAGGCGGGAACTAAAACGGAAAAGGATAAACTTCACTTACTCGTCCTTAGACTTTGGATAATTTCGGATTGTACCTATGTAAAATTCCAACATAGTTGAATGAATGAATCAAATAAAAGAAACGTCTCTTCAATTTAATGAACCTAATTGTATTCACATTAAACTGAAGTGACTTAAACTAAAATAACCAAATAAGTATTTTTTTTTATAATAAAATAGAAAACTGATAAATCTATGATAGAAAATGATATTTTCATATGAAAATCGTCGCTATAGGATCTATAGCGACGGTTTTCACAGTTATTGTACATCAATAGCAACATTTTTCATGTGAAAATATCAAAAAATGTTGTAGAAATATCCATTTCCAATTAGAAAAGTGTTTCAATTTTTCAATTATTTTTTATTGTCATATAATAGTACTCCATCTGCCCTATTTTACATTACTACTAAACATTCTAATCCCATTTACACGCTTATTAAAATACTTTTATTAATTCTAGATAGAGATCATTAATTTTTAGTAATGATACTCTCTAGATCTCCTAATTAGTTTCACATATTTTCTTACATTCTCGCCTTACAACACCCTTTTAAAATTCTAGATCACCTAATTAGTCAATACATATAGATGTAATTGACGTGTTTTAACCCTAAAACTCAATGATTTAATATCACATACTAAGGTTTCTTTGTTTCAAACACTCAAAAACATAATCTCATTTGCTAGAAATTTGATAATTAAAATTTTGAACCAATCTGATGGTGGGGCTAGTGCAGTGATGATGTTCTTAGCTCAGTAGTTGAAGCCTTGAAGGCATTGCAATTTGCAAATCAAGATATTCGAAAAGTAATTATGTGAGATATACATCATTATTAATTCTTTTTTTTAATATAAAATCATTTTTAACATGTTGTCAAAATAATACTCTCTATTCTAATCCCATTTACACGTATATTAAAAATATTTGTATTCTCAAATTATTCTTTTTATGGTTTTTATTAGTCGTTAATTTTAGTAATGATCCTCTTAATTTCACACATTTTCTTACATTATCTTCCCTTATAAAGCACACTTTAAAATTATGGGAAATGTTAAATTCACAACACTTTTTGTTATTTCTACAATAAAAGTGTCGCTGTAGATATATAGCGACGATAAAAATCGTCGCTATAGATCCTATAGCGACACTTTTGTTGCAGAAATAACATTTTCTGTTGTGAATTTAACAATTCCCATTACGAGAGTTGATATTGTTATAGTAAAAATTACTACCTTCATTTCATAATAATTGACTAGTATGTTGCCATAGCAATAAGTGTCTCATAAAGTACTGTTTAGCGTTGCTAAAATAATCACAAAAGTGGTGTTAAATGTATATTTATTCTAATAATATAATTTTTGCTTTCACAATATCAACAACCTTATTTATCTTTCCTCTTTGTTTCTCTCTTTCTCGCTCCCATTTATTTCTCATTTTTCTGTATTATCATATCACTATTATCTTTATTTGTTTGATATTTTCGAAAAGTCGGCCAAGATAATTCATTTGTAGTATCAAAACACATGGACGAAACCAGAATTTGATTTTGGGAGGGTAAGAATTTTTTTAACAACATAATATATATTCATAATTAAAAAGTAAAGTTTTATCATTACAAAACACATTTTTACTAAAACAAAGATAATGTAGTAATAGATTTGTTTTACCAAAGACAACAAAACATAGCAAAAAAAGTCTTTTAAAACATATCTTTGTTAAAATTGCACCCCGACGTTCTTTCAAATCACGAAATTCATTTATGATTGATTCTGTACTGAACTGTTTCACAATTTATTTTTCAATATAGACAATAAGAGAATTTGTAAGATATTCATCCTCCATCTTGTTTCGAAGTTCAGATTTGCAGTAGAAACTGGAAGAGTTAGAACAAGCCTGATCAGTCTATCGATTAGTGGATAGATTGTTGACTTTCTTATTTTCACCAGCCATTGACAGATATTAGAAATAGTGGACAACTTTTGAAATTCTTGATGTTGTAGTACATCAAACTCGTAAAAATATATTATTGAACAAGTGGGCCTAAAAAATTGTTCACATCACTTAGTAACAAAAAAAAAAATCAGATCTTGGGGGGCCATGGCCCCCAAAACAAATGTGCCAAATCTATTACAAAAAAAAAAAAAAAGAAAAAAAAAGAAGAAGTAAAATATATGTTTGGGAACAAAACTAAAATAAAAAGTAAGATATATATAGTTATCGTGTTAAAATAAATAAATATATCACCTATTAATCATATGTTATTCTCATAAAAAAAAATATTGGCTTTACAAGCTATTTCCCCATAAATATTAAGGTAAATATTCCTTCACGTATATATGTGTGGAGTAGCCTATCAACAAAATCATCTTTGGTACTAATAAATAAATCAACGAAATAATTTGTGATATAATATTTGATAATACTTTTTTTTGGAAAAAAGAGGATGAAATAGAAGAATTTGAGAAGCATTTATTTTCCTAAGAAAAGAAATATGTTTTTCCTCCTAATATTTGGTTGAAAAGGATAAAAATGGAAAAGAAGATGCGAGAATTCCACTTTACATTAAGTTTTAAAATTTCTGCAATTATATTTGTTCACTGCAAAAAGTAGGGGAAAGGAGAAGTGCTTTTGCAACGAAAGAGGATAACATGATGTTCTTCATGAAAAACATCATAGAGGATATTGTCATCAGCTGCTCCCAAACAAAATATTAAGTGGAAAGTATTCATTCAATACGATTATGTCAATATAAATGTTTTTCACTAAGTCCACCAATAAATATATTAATAGGTCATACAAAATAGTAATAATTACCATTGATGATATTTTGACTTACAAATTTATTTTATTCTTTGCATACAATTACATATTTATGCTCTGTTTCTGAGTTTTAAAATGGACAGAAAAAAAAAGAAATGGACGGAAAATTCAAGTTTTCTTTCCAATTCTAATGTTTCTGAGTTTTTTAATAAATGAAAAAAAAAGAAATGAATAGAAAACTTGGCCACTTTTCCTGCCAAAGTTAGCTTGATTTGGACGAAAAAGAAATTGGAATAAGTAATATTTTTATAATTCTCATATTATCCTCAACTGTTAATATAATAAATTTTAAATTACAACTCATGTTCTTAATTTATTTTTATCTACTAAACCTAATCTAATAAAGAGAAAGAGACTTCTTGGCTGCTAGATATGGAATTCCTATATATATATATATATATATATTAAGGTTAGTGAGATTGTGATAGGGACACAAAACCTTATATCTACTCTACAGGAAGGAAGGGGACTCCTTATGGAATTATGAGGTTTCGTAAGGACTAATTGACATGAATTTCGATGAGGAAAAAATCAATGAGATCTATTTATGGCTACTGAAAAAATTAAGACAAACATGAGCAATATTTGCGCTCCTATTAGAGAGAAGATTGAATTCAATTCTTGAAGAATTTGATAAATAATCTCTGTTAGTATTAATAATACAGATTATGTTTGATGACTTTTGGGTATAGTATGACAATGACTTTGTACAAGTAGTTTTTTTTAACATTTATTTGGATATTTGTATTTTATTATGTAATTGTTTCTTTGATTAAATTTATCTTGTATATTTTTATTCATGGTTCAATGGTTATAATTAATATAAAAGTAAATTTGTGAAAGTGATATTTTTCTTTTCTTTTCATTTCATTAGAACTCAAAAACGCAAGAAAACAAAAAATTTAGATTTTCTATTCTTTTCTATTAAAAACTGAGAAACAACATAAAAGAAAACTTCAAGTTTTCTATTCTTTTCTTTTCTGTTCTAATTTAAGTTTTTTATTCTTTTCTTTTCCGTCCAAAACTCAGAAACAGAGTGTTAGTGTATGTAGTGAAGGAAATTTTGTGAAAGAATTCATTCATTCACATAAGGAGTTTTCTAGTTAAGGAACTCTGAAGGAAAAAAATATAGTGGCAATATAGTTATTAGCAAGAGAAACATCCTTCACAATTTTAATTTTTTTTTCTTTCGTAAAATTAAGGTGATAGAAGGATATTTGGCGCCAATTTATGATGAAATTTTGAGAGGAAAAAATAATTAATGAAGAAATTATTACTCATTATATATTATTGTTCTAAAGTTTTTTTGCAAGAGATAAAATTAGTCACTGTTTTGTTCTAAATAATTTTTTTAAAATTAATTGTGGTGAATATAAATTATAATATAAATACATAAATATTCTTAAATCAAAGTATGAAACTCTCTACATTTCTCCATCTCGAATTCACGATTGCTCCCTGTTGGTCGATTTCGCAATCAATGAATACGTGCAAGTATACACAATCAACAAGTAATAAAGTGAAAGTAGAGTATCGTTCCCACGAGGAATTATTTAATAAAAATTACCAAGTACTAACTCTTAACCAAATCAATTTTATTTAAACAACCATAAAATGTGATTTTTATAATTAAGGAAATTAAATTAAACAATTAAAAGAGATTATTCTAAAATAAAACAAATAAACAAAACTAAGATTTTAACGAATGGATTCAAATAAATAAGGATTAAGACTCCAATATCCCCAATTATGAACTGTAAATCAATTATCCAATTATCCCAATTATTATGCCTACTGAATTGTTAACAGGAATTCTCAAATGCCAAAAGTCCTTTTCCAAATGATCAATTGCCTTCTATTTAATCCAGATTAATCTTGCTATATTCCTATGCAAAACAATTGAATTAAACTCTTTCCTATCCCAATTCCTTATGTGTTACATGCGGCGAACATATATTTTCATTGTATTCACAAACCTAATTATTCATTGTGCAAATAACTAAGTCACATGTTATCATGCCCAGTTCTAACCCTAGAATTCATCTTTCAATTCATTCTAGAGTAACAAAGTAATTACTGATCAGATAATTAATCAATAAGCTCAAGACAAGATAAACAATTCACTTTGACATAAATAATTGGAATAAATCGAATAACTAATTTATAGACATAAAAGGTTCAATTGAAATCTTAGTAAAAGAGTTAGTTCATAATTAATTAATTAAAACCAAGAATCCACAACTGAATAGATATTAAAAGATAAAAGTATGATAAGAGAAGAGAATAGAATTTGTTGTCAGCAAATCTGATGTTCCCCTCTTGCTCTTGCTCTTGATCTTCAGTGTTCTCCAAGTTGCTTTAATCTCCAAAACTAATAAGAACTAGGGTTAATGTCTAATCTAATGGAGTGTATCTCTAATCTAATCTATGTATTCTCCCTTTATTTTATGCCTTACATCATGTATTTATAGGTTACAAGTCCAATTTTTAGCTTAGGAACAAGCCTAATCCAATTTGGAGTCAAAAAGGTGTCAAAATTCACCCCAAAACGCGTCCAAGCCTAACCAGACTTTCCCCAAATATACCAACACCATTGACGATGCTCAAACCTCGCTCCCCAAATACTGACAACTGGGCATAAGCCTAAAATGGGCATACAGGCCGCTGCTTTTTTTCGACATTTTTCATTCGATGTCCTTTGGGAAAATAGTCATAATGTCTTCGTCTGAACTCTGATTTCGATGATTCAAGATGTTTCGAAAAGAGGAGACGTATATCTACAACTTTCATTCTTTAAGTTTTTCAAAATAAGGTCCCGAGAAATACTCAAATTGGCTCTGAAGTGACTGCTATATAAATGGCAAGTTGAAAACGCGCATCTAGCCACCCCATACGTCGATCCAAGTAACTTCTGTCCCAATTCCTACAAAACAACATAAAACATGCATGAATAGACATAAACACTTAAAAACATCTAAAAGATTAAGTTCAAACGCACCCAATTATGAGTATAAAACTCACTCATCAAATACCCCCAAACTTAAACCTTTACTTGTCCTCAAGCAAAAACACAAAAGAACTAAAAATAAACAACGTAAATTAACTACATGAATGCATATGCATGATCTACTTCCTAATATACCTACGAACCCATTAATAAATCAATATGATATATAGCAACAGGCCTCAAAGATACCAATGATACTAAAACAAGTTATCCGATTAAATCAAACTCCATCACTCTAACTAGTTAGTCAATCCAAACCTGTCATCACCCATGTTGTGCGTGTGTGCTTGTTAACCATTCTAACCAACCACAGTTCAAGATAATCACATAACAAACTTCTTAGAAGGAAAATTTGGGCCCAATTCAATTACTTTTGTGAACATGACAACTCCGGTTAAAACTAAGAAATTACCAAGTCTAAGGGTAAATACAGGATTTATTTATACTTTTATTCAACCACGAGGGCATTTTTGCTCTTTCTCGTGTTTTTTTCATTTTTTTCCTCATGTCTGTGCAATGTCTTATTCCCTTAGGCTTTTCAGTGTTACCTTAACGAGCTTTCGACCAACGACTCCCAAGCCATTAAGACCTTAGGGCACTAGGTGTAAAGACAATCCCCTCGGGCTTACTTGCTCAAGTAACAAAGGCCACAAAACTAGACAAGCATGCCATGGTATTTATTCTCTTTTTTTTCTGGATTTTCTATTTTTTTTTCTTTTCATCATTTCTTTTTTTTTTTCATTTTCTTTTTTTGTATATATATACCCCATAGATTCCCCCAAACTCAAGCTTTTACGTCATTCCAACCTTTACCGCCAGTTCACTGATTTTCTTAAATTTTAACCAAGATTTTCCCTCAGAAACAAATTATGAAACCCTTGAACCAAGTGGATTAAAACAGTTAAACTTTAAGTGCTAACCGGTTACATTAGTTTAAGACAGGCTCAGATTATCATCATGATTAAAATTAGAACTCATCATCAATTATCAACATTGTTCAAGTTAACATGCAAAACCAATCTTATCATAGGCCGAGCTAAGACCACACCAACCGATCACACTGATTCATGCAATTTTTTTTTTTGCAATTATACTACATGAACACATACTAATGCAACACATATATGAATATGCAAATAACTACCATGTATTATATGCAACCTACAAAAAATACAACGCTAACACATAAAAAAAATGAACTACCATTAAGATAACTAACTATATGCAATACGACACTAAAATGCCCCCAAACTTAAACTAGACATTGTCCTCAATGACTACAATAGAAAAAATTAAAGCAGAGGACTTCCCTGAAAATATAGCAATCTTCCTCCTTGTCCGCTACGTTTGGAGAATAGGCTAGGCACATGGAACAAATTGGGCACCACACTTGAATTTGACTTGAATAACCTGTAAACCATGATAGAAACAATTTTATTAAATTCTAAAAAAATACAAATTCAAAACTACTAATAAAAACTAAAAAAATAAAAATTAAACTTGAGTTGCCTCCTAATAAGCGCTTGTTTTATAGTCTCAGCCTGACTTCTTCAATTCTTTATCCAATTCCCCTACAAAAATTGAGGAACCCTCCATCCATCAGTAACAATGTCTCTTTTGGGAGGTTCCCAATTGTAATGGCCATTGAGTTTAAGTCACCTAGCATGATCTTTTTAGATAGGATCCCCATTAAGTACGATAAACCACTAGGTATTTTCCCTATTGTGTTTGTGATCAAATTAGGGCATTGAAGCTTAATAAACACAATGGGATCTTCCTCTATCTTCTCCTTTTCATCCCACCATGACTCCACAACTGTACTAGCTCTTATGTCACAAAGAGATTTACCGACGATATGACTGCCAATTGGGCATGGTTTTGCAAAACTGCCCGGATTCTTGAACTTTGGTGGAGGAGGCACATGGGATACTAATGAAATCAGCTCATCTTCGTTGAATCTTACAGTTAACTCTTCGTCGATCTCCTTTTCTTGGTTCCCAATTATGTCCTCTCTTTCAACATCTTGTGGCTCATTTAGTTGCAGATTTTGTTCGGGCTCTCCATCGGTCTCGGAATCCATGTCATAGGGCCAAGTGTATTGAGGACAAATGTTCGAGGCATTGATTAGTTGTTCCTTTGTTGCATTGTCCCTTTTTTTTGTGTCCTTGAGAGTCTCTTGTATTTCTTTTCCGCTACATAAAGTCACAACCTTGCAATGCTAATCTGTGCCTGGATTTATCTCTGTATCACTAGGGAGTGTTCCATGTGGATGGTTATTCAACGCACGTGCTATCTGCTCCAATTGATTTTCTAGATTTTTTATCGACGCACCTTGGCTTTTCATATTCAGCTCTACTTGATTCAATATTTTGTCTTTTTCATCGTTCCTTTTTTCAGTAGCTCTAATGAATTTTTCCAAGGCTTCTTCCAAACTTGATTTCCTCTCTGGTTGTTGTTGAGTCTGATTTTGAAATCTGGATGTGTTTTACTGTCGAGGCGCTTGAGCTTGATTGTTACTCCAAGAAAATCCCGAGTGATTTCTCCAACCTGAATTATATGCATTTAGATTCGGATACGGTTGGGTAGATCGATTATAGCTCTATATGAACTGAGCTGATTCTGAATTGATGGCACATTGATCTGTAGCATGACTCCCAGAACATAACTCACAAACCATTGCTACTTACTGTGTGGATGGTGGACTCCATGTTTCCATTGGTCGAGTCATGTTTGTGTATGGCCATTGATATGCAAAGTCATCCATGGTACCTGAAAAGAGAGAAAGAAAAAAAAACTGAAAGAGAATTAAAGAAAAAAAACGTTTAAATTAAACTAATTTGATAAAAATTAATATTGGCAAAATTATTAAACTAACTCCCCGGCTACGGCGCCAAAAACTTGTTGGTCGATTTCGCAATCAATGAATATGTGCAAGTATACACGGTCAACAAGTAATAAAGTGAAAGTAAAGTATCGTTCCCACGAGGAATTATTTAATAAAAATTACCAAGTACTAACTCTTAACCAAATCAATTTTATTTAAACAACCATGAAATGTGATTTTTATAATTAAGGAAATTAAATTAAACAATTAAAAGAGATTATTCTAAAATAAAACAAATAAACAAAACTAAGATTTTAACGAATGAATTCAGATAAATAAGGATTAAGACTCCAATATCCCCAATTATGAACTGTAAATCAATTATCCAATTATTATTATGCCTACTGAATTGTTAACAGGAATTCTCAAATGCCAAAAGTCCTTTTCCAAGTGATCAATTGCCTTCTATTTAATCCAGATTAATCTTGCTATATTCCTATGCAAAATAATTGAATTAAACTCTTTCCTATCCCAATTCCTTATGTGTTACATGCGGCGAACATATATTTCCATTGTATTCACAAACCTAATTATTCACTGTGCAAATAACTAAGTCACATGTTATCATGCCCAGTTCTAACCCTAGAATTCCTCTTTCAATTCATTCTAGAGTAACAAAGTAATTACTGATCAGATAATTAATCAATAAGCTCAAGACAAGATAAATAATTCACTTTGATATAAATAATTGGAATAAATCGAGTAATTAATTTATAGACATAAAAGGTTCAATTGAAATCTTAGTAAAAGAGTTAGTTCATAATTAATTAATTAAAACCAAGAATCCACAACTGAATAGACATTAGAAGATAAAAGTATGATAAGAGAAGAGAATAGAATTTGTTGTCAGCAAATTTGATGTTCCCCTTTTGCTCTTGTTCTTGCTCTTGATCTTCAGTATTTTCCAAGTTGCTTCAATCTCCAAAACTAATAAGAACTAGGGTTAATGTCTAATCTAATGGAGTGTATCTCTAATCTAATCTATGTATTCTCCCTTTATTTTATGCCTTACATCATGTATTTATAGGTTACAAGTCCAATTTTAAGCTTAGGAACAAACCCAATCCAATTTGGAGTCAAAAAGGTGTCAAAATTCGCTCCAAAACGCGTCCAAGCCTAACCAGACTCTTCCCCAAATACCAAAGATTGTTCACGATGCTCAAACCTCGCTCTCCTCAGTCCTTTTGCCGGGCATAAGCCTAAAATGGGTGCCCCGGCGCTGCCACTTTTTCTGACATTTTCTGCTCCAACGTCCTTTGGGAAAATGGCCATAACTTCTTCGTCCGAACTCCGATTTCGATGATTCAAGATGATTCGAAAAGAGGAGACGTAGATCTACAACTTTCATTCTTTAAGTTTTCAAAATAAGGTCCCAAGCAATACTCAAATTGGCTCTGAAGTGACTGCTGTGTAAATGGCAAGCCGTAAACGCGCATCTAGCCACCCCAAACGTCGATCCAAGTAACTTCTGTCCCAATTCCTACAAAACAACATAAAACATGCATGAATAGACATAAACACTTAAAGACATTCAAAAGATTTAGTTCAAACGCACTCAATTATGAGTATAAAACTCACTCATCACTCCCAAGTCCCAAGTCCCAACTCTCAGCCTCGGAATACTCTGAGCCTCTCCCACCGGCCACCGCTCCTCTCCATCTCGACTGTTCCTCTCTATCTCGTTTCTCAACTACTCCGATCTCCGCCTTCTTCTTGATTCGGAACTTCGAACTTTGCTTCGTCATGGCTACACGCCTCCAATCTTCAGACTCCAGATTTTTCTTAGGTAATTTTTTTAATTTCCAGACTCATCTTCAGCCCTTCCAACTATTAATGATAATCTATTAATCTTGGCTTGCTTTTCTAGTTCTCTCGAAGCTAGCACTCCTCATCTAGGGCAGTCAAATCGCAAAGCTCCACACGACGTGAAATTCGTATTCATCTCTTTGAAATTTCAGGTCTAAAAATTTAAGTAATCATGAAGAGATTCACAATTTGATGAAAGCAACAGTGATGATTTGTAATTTTGAAAGGGCTTTGTGAGGTTTCCCAGGGGTCTGGATCGTTTGTGTTGGTTTGTTTAAGGTTGCAGTAGGGGCAAGTTAGGGTTAAGCATTACGCGTCAAAGCGGACTAAGTTTATTATGGCTAATGATTTGAGGATTGCTTGTACACTTGTGCAGGACGACCAATTGACAGCCAACACCAAGGGGACTTTGGTTCGGATTTTTAATACCTCTGATGGAACGTTCCTGCAAGAGGTAAAAGTCATTGCTTTAGTTGATCTCAACAAGTACCAAATAATTTATATTTCAGCTTGTAATGTTTAGAGTGTTATTCAATCAAGCTAATGTATGTAGAATCTGAAACTTTTCTACATTGTCTCTAAATTAGTTAATTTGTCTGGCTATAAATTGGTAATAGTTTTTTGTAATTGTGAAAAAGTTTTTAGTGGGAAGTAATGATTATTAAACTGCCCAAGGGAGTAGTTTTCAAGGCAATAACAATATGTTAACAGGGGATGTAACATTCCAAAATTTTAATTGTAATATTAAAATATTTATTGAATTATATAAATATTTAGTGGATGTGTTTATAGTGGAATAAATATTTGTTTAATTGATTTGATTTTATTTGATTAATTATTTGTTAAATAAATAATTGATGAATTAAGAAAAATATTATTACATTGATATTTCAATTTAATGGTTAATTATTTGTATTGAGTTATGTGATTAAATGATTTATTTAATTAATTGTTATTTTAATTAAAAGCTTGATTAAATATAATGCGACACATAACTATATTATAAGGAGTTATTAAAATAAATTAAAGTAACGTAGTTTAATTTGGTTGTGCCAAACAAGACTTAATGATATTAAGTGTTTAAATTTAAATGGTATTTGCCAAACAAGGCCCTATGGCTTTTGGATTTCCATTTTAATTTTGAATTATTATATAAATAAAATAAATAAATAAATTAAAATAATAAATATAATATATACGTTATTTTGATAACTGATGATAGATATTAAGGCCATATCAGTTTTGTGTTTTGCTATTACGTATACTAATTGGATATTAGCTTAGCTCTTGTTATTACGCATTCTTGTTTGCAAAGCTTGAGAGAATTGAGAGAAAGCTTGGGAGAAATTGAGAAGGATTGTCTGCAATTGCAAGGAATTATCACACTAGTTAAAGTATTTTCCCTAATTTTATATGAATATACATATCAGAGTTTTTACGCCATAAACCTTCTAAGTCTGTGAATTCAATTTGTGGAATTGTTGAAATGAATAACTGTTAATTGTGATTATACATGTTTATGATGCTAGGGTTATGTGTAAAACAAGAAATTCATGCTAATTTCATTTGACACTATATGTGTTCTTCATATGGTTTGAGTAATTTTCAATTATAATGGCCAATTTGTATGTGAAAGTATAAATTGAAGCTTGTATATGTTAGTTCATTAAGATACGAACATAACATAATTTGAATGAGATGATTTGATCATGTATTGAATTCACAGTGATGATTTTTTGGATGAATGTCAAGAAAATTGAGTTTTTATGAAAAACATGAAAAATTGTGAAATTAAAATAGTTTTAGTTGTTGATAAATTATGTTAAGTGGTTGAATATGTTAGCAATCATGTCTATGATAGTTGTATATTTATCTTACGTGTTATTATCTGTTTGGTGGGTAAAATTCGTGTTAGTTGGCTTAAGAAAAGTGCCAAAGCTCTCGCTCGCAAAACTAAGTTTCAGACGTCATCAGCGTGGTGTTAAGAAATTTCTTAGTAAAGCGCGCAAGACAACAGCAATGCTGCACGCACGCCAGCATCCCAAGATAAAAGCTGAAATTGCCGCTTAGTGCCCATTTTCTATTAATGAAGTCTGCTAATTCTGCAAACTTTGGTCGTTCTTCGTAGCTTAGCTAAAGGTTATGGTAATGTGTCCAACACGTAACAACAAGGCTAAAACATAGTTGTAATATGTGGTTAGTAAATTCAAATTTTAAATGAATAGTAAACTATGGAAATGACATGTTGTGCATTATTAAGCGTAATGAATAGTAAACAGGTGTTGTGAGGGTTAACACACTTGAAATTTCTGATGTTTGTATAGTAGCATAAGACTTGTGCTAAAATGATAAGTTTAGTTAGAAATGTACATGTTATGGTATATTCACATATTTAAAAGGTATTGTGGTTCTAAACCTATGTGTAGGTGAACGTGAGTTTGATATTATAGCTTACACTCGAGGCAAGTTTCTAAACTTTCTTTTTTTTCATTGAGCAAGTTTCTAACTCTACACTTTCGTTGAGTTAGTTCTATTATTATATTGTATAACTTCATTCTTTTGATTGAGCAAGCTTTTTATCTTAATTGTTATTGAATAAGTCAATTGTTCCTAAAATTCATTCGAGCAAACTCTAACTCTAATGTTATTGGAAATTCTTATTTGATTGATTCATTCTAACTTGTTTACAGTTAAGCAAGTCTCTTAAGTTCCATTATTGTATAATGAACGTAGTTTTTGAACTCTCGTCTCTATTATTGAACTGTTTTAATTCTTTGAATGAGTTAATACCTTGTTGGGCAAGTTTTTAGTTTCCAGCTTGCTATCAGTTAAATGTACGTTCAAGAATTTCATTTCTAATGTTATACGACTCGAACCTTAGCTTATTTTACTGTTCAAGCAAAGGTTAACCATTTTATTCATTTTATTGAATGCTTATGCTCTATAGTTATTTCAAGCATGAGTTTGATATGTATAATCAGTTCATTTATGATTCTCAAATGTTCTAAGTTATGTTGTTATTAAACAACTATTGTGTTATCAAGCATTGTTGATTCAACTAGTTCCCTAGTTGATGATCATTAAACTTCAATTACCCTTGAAAGCTTATCCAAACCAAACTTTCTTTTGGTGCGGACTTGTACTCTAAAATCGAGATGAACAACCCTATTTTTAGGGTTTACGCTTAGCGTTGAAATGGTTGTGCACAATACATTGTATTTAATGATTGATCCCCTAAGTACGTGGAGTCCTTATAGTCATAGGACTGTTAAAGTTAAAGTTGAAAGATTACTTATAACTGTGGACATGGTTCGTGGTCATTAGAGCCTCAGTAGTATATTTAAGAATGTTAATAGAACATATCATTCAGTACTATTGAGCCAATGATTTGGTAAATGTTGTAATGTTAATTGAACATATCATTCAGTTGTATTGAGCCTATTATTTGGGAAATGTTGTAAATATATTTATTCTTATTCCAAGTGAGCTTTGTTTGCTCACTCTTGCATATTATACACTTATTGCAGCTATGGTTGAAAAGGTAGATAAACCTACAACAAGCAAAAGAAAGGGAAAAGTGTACAAGTGATGAAGACTTGTAATTTTACTTTATCGTTATGATGATAGACTTTTATTAGATGATGTGATGTAATAAATTTTAAATTTCGCATTTGATTGATTGTAATTAAAGGTTAGATAACCTGAGAGATAATTTTATTAACGTAATCCTGTATGGGCAGGTTTTTTTATTCAATTTTATTATGATTGGGTAGTTAGATATGAATGTTTTGATTACGTGAACACCAAATCTTGAGGTAATGAAGTACCAGGATTTGGGGGTGTCTTAAGTTGGTATTAAAGCTTTAGGTTATGAACCTTAGGTAGGGAAAATCCTTAGGAAGTAACCTTTGAAAAGAAAGTGGTGATTAACTCTTATCGAATTTTAAGGAAGGAGTAATAAAACACTTATGTGCTTATGTGTTTATAACTTATGTGCTCGTGAGTGTCGAGTAGTAATGATTAATAATTAAAACTTAAAATTTTGTTGTCAGGATGAATAATGTCGGAGAATCCAGTCAGGCTAGGGAGAATAGACCCCAGATGCCTATAGAGGAGGAGCCTCGCGGCATTCAGGTTATTTGGGAACAACCATCGCCACGGAGTCACCCAGGCTGGTCACAAATGGTTGAAGATGAGGATGATGATGTGGAGACGGATGAGGAGGATCCCGTTGAGTTGCCACAGGAGGATGAGGATGACGAGGACGAGGACGAGGAGACTCCACTAACCTCGATAACTGCTCGTATGTACGATGAAGTCTACGATCGTAATGTGGAACTTCAGGATACGATCGAGGAATTGCAAGAGATAGTAGCTGAACAACATACTGCAATGACATAGAAAGACGATGAGATCCAGGATCGTGAGGAACGACTGACTAATGTCGAGGAGAAGCTAGAACAGACTGAAGGAGAGAAAGAACAACTGATCGTGGAGGTCGCAGAACTGAAGAACAAGCTAATGGACGAAGCTACTAAGAGGGCAAGAGCCGAAGACGCATACGAGGAAGTGTTTCAATGAGCCGAGATAGCAGTGAAAGACGTACATGCAAAGAGAATGAAGATGGAAGAGATGAATAGAGTATTCAACATCGTGGTTAATTGAGCTCAAGATCGGGTCATGGGTTATCCGATTCAGTTCGAGACGCTGCCATCGTAAGTATTAGATTGTAGAACAATGTTCCGGATTATGGAGGAAGAGCGTAGTAAGGCTAAGCAGTATCTTAGTAGAACATCGTAGTTGTTATGCGATTAATAAATGTTAAATAAATTGTAAATCCCAAGTGTTATGTAACCTATTGGATATGAGGATTATGTTGTCCTGAAACCTTTGTAGTTCAGGAAAGTAATGTAAATAGCAGTGATGCTATTGTTTTATATTTTCAAAGAGGTTATGAATAAATAAAAGTTGTTATTTTATTCAAAGTGTTATGTGATTATGTGGCTATTTCTTTTGTGGAGGCAAATTAAGTAGAAATTACTTAAAAGAGTTGAATAATAATAATCTAATGAGTGTATTTTTAACAGAAAATACCTCCCAGACGTCAACCACCATGACAGAGAACCACCGAAGGAACCAACAATAACGATAATGTTGATGCTAACCCCGTTCAACAATTAGTGACGTTACTGACAAGAGCGTTGCAGAATCAACCACAGAACCAAGGAACAACATTTAAGGAGTTCAAGGTGGCTGGACCACCTGAATTTCGTGGGTCCGTGAATCCAGTCGAGGTACAAACTTGGATTATGGAGATAGAAAAGGTGTTCGATGTTGCTAAAGTAGGGGAATGTTATGAAAGTAGATTTAATCCTGATAAAACTCAGGGAGTTCGATGTTATTTTGGGAATGGATTGGCCGTTCAAGTATGGAGCGGTAATTGATTGCCAAAAGAAGTGTGTAAACCTTATGACCCCGGCAAAGGTAGTATTCTATGGTAGCAAGTCGCCTAGATAAATAAAATGTCTGACGATTATGCAGGCCAAGAAATTATTGAGTCATGGCTGTGTGGGCTATTTAGCTTTCATAGTCGATACTCAGAAGAAGAATGTGAAACTGGAAGAGATACCAGTGGTGATGGAATTTGAGGATGTGTTTCCAGAGGTTTTGCTAGGACTTCCGCCTGACATAGAAATTGAGTCCGTGATCGATTTAGCGCCGGGAACAACACCGATATTGAAGGCCCCGTACAGGATGGCTCCAGTAGAAATGAAGGAACTGATGGTATAGTTGCAAGAGTTGCTAGACAAGAAATATATTCAACCAAACGTATCACCGTGGGGAGCGCCAGTGTTATTCGTGAAGAAGAAGGATGGGTCAATGCATCTTTGCATTGATTATAGATAATTAAACAAAGTCACTATTAAAAACAAATATCCATTGCCAAGAATAGATGACTTGTTTGATCAGTTGAAGGGTGCTAAATACTTCTCGAAAATAGATTTGAGAAGTGGGTATCACCAGCTGAAAGTGAAAAAGGAGGATATACCTCGAACGACATTCATAATTCGGTATGGACATTACGAGTTTCTGGTGATGTCTTTTGGTTTAACCAATGCACCTGCTGCATTCATGGATTTGATGAATAGGGTGTTTAAACCATTCTTAGACAAGTTTGTAGTGGTATTCATCGACGACATTCTGGTGTATTCACAAACTCAAGAAGAACACATGGAACACTTACGTTTAACATTGGAAACACTAAGAAAGGAAAAATTGTACGTGAAATTCTCTAAGTGCGAATTTTGGCTAGATCATGTGCAATTTCTTGGGCATGTGATTGACAAAGATGGGATTTCAGTGGATCCATCAAAAGTGAAAGCTGTAATCAATTGGGAACAACCAAGAACACCGTCAGAAGTGAGGAGTTTCTTGGGACTGGCTGGTTATTACAGACGATTTATTCAAGATTTTTTCTAAGATAGCCACTCCCTTAACAAATTTGACAAGGAAAACTGTGAAATTTGTTTGGACGGAGAAATGTGAAGAAAGTTTACAGGATTTGAAGAAGAAATTAAGCATGACACCTGTATTGTCATTACCATATAGCACAGGAAATTTTGTGGTGTATAATGATGCCTCACATAAAGGGTTGGATTGTGTTCTTATGCAGAACGGCAACTGAAGGATTATGAGAAAGGTTATCCGACTCATGATTTCGAATTGGCTGCAGTAGTATTTGCTCTCAAGATATGGAGACACTATCTCTATGGAGAGAAATGTGAAATCTACATAGACCATAAAAGTCTGAAGTATATTTTCACACAGAAGGACCTGAATATACGACAGAGAAGATGGATGGAATTGATAAAGGATTACGATTGTGAGATCTTTTATCACCCGGGCAAAGCGAATGTGGTTGCAGATGCTTTGAGTAGGAAAGGTCGGGAGAAGTTGATGTTGATAACCACTCAGGAGGAGCTTATTTCAACAATGACAAAGCTAGAGTTGGAAATCAAATTTCCAAAGGAATCCGATGAATGACTATTCTAGATAGATGCTAGTCCAACTTTGGTGGACAAAGTGAAGAATGCTCAACTACAAGATAAGGAATATGAAACGATCAAAGAGAAAGTGGTTGACGGTAGTGATATAAAATACAAGATCGATACCGAAGGACTACTACTACAGTTCGAGGAAAGAATTTGGGTCCCAAAGAAGGTTGCAGAGCTTAAAGACGAAATCTTGACCGAAGCACACAACACAAGATATTCGATTCATCCAGGAAGTACGAAAATGTATCAAGATTTGCGGTGACATTTTTGGTTGCCGAACATGAAAAGAGACGTTACCGAATGTGTGGCAAAATGCTTGACGTGTTAGAAGGTGAAAGCTGAACATCAACGACCAAGCGGGTTACTTCAACCGTTGGAAATACCGGAATGAAAATGGGAGCATATCACAATGGATTTTGTGGTAGGTCTTCCAACGACTCAGAAAGGATACGATGCGATATGGGTAATAGTGGACAGATTGACAAAATCTGCACACTTTTTGCCAATAAAAATTAGATTTAATCTTGATCAGCTAGCGAAACTGTACGTTAAAGAGATCGTGTCAAGACATGTAGTTCTAGTGTCAATTGTATCAGATAGAGATCCAAGGTTCACATCAAACTTCTAGAAGAGACTACAAGAATGTATGGGAACACAGTTGCAAATGAGTACAGCATACCATCCGCAAACCGACGGGCAAAGCGAACGAACAATCCAAACATTGGAAGATATGCTGAGAGCATGCACCATGGATTTCAAAGGAAGTTGGGATGAACATTTATCATTGGTAGAATTTGTCTACAACAACAGTTACCATGCGAGCATCGGCATGCCGCCTTACGAGGCATTATACTACAGAAAAGTGCGTAACTCCATGTGGCCGGGATGAAAGTCGGTGAACGCCAAATCGTTAGGACCAGAATCGGTACAACAAACTCTCAAGTTGTCAAACTCATCAGACAAGATTGGTAGCGCCCCAAGATGCATGGAGAAAAAAGTATGCCGATCAACATAGCAGTAATCGCGAATTTGAAGTAGGAAATTTCGTTTTCCTAAAAGTTTCTCCTGGAAGGGAAAATTCGTTTTTGGCAAGAAAGGAAAGCTCAAATTTCAAGATTTATTGGACCGTTCAAAATACTACGAAGAGTGGGGGAAGTGGCTTATGAGGTATCTCTACCTCCAGAGTTGGAAAACATTCATAATATTTTTCACATTTCGGTGTTATGACCGTATAAACCAGATTACAAGCACGTGATCGAGTACGAACCATTGCAATTCGATAAAGATTTGTCTTATGAAAAGATTCCTATCCAGATAGTCGACATGAAAGAACAAGTGCTCAGAAATAAAGTGATACCTTCTGTGAAGGTGATATGGAGAAACCACAATGTCGAAAAGGCAACGTGGGAACTCGAAGCTGAAATGATGAAAAATTATCCTGAGTTATTTGTTTAATCTATGTCTTCGATTCTGGGGATGAAATCTTTGTAAGTAGGGAGGAATATGACGATTTGATTGTTTGAATTGTGATTCTGAGGACAAAATCCTTTTAAGGAGGGAATGATGTAACATTCCAGAAATTTATGTGTAATATTAAAATATTTATTGAATTATATAAATATTTAGTGGATGTGTTTATAGTGGAATAAATATTTGTTTAATTGATTTGATTTTATTTGATTAATTATTTGTTAAATAAATAATTGATGAATTAAGGAAATTATTATTATATTGATATTTCAATTTAATGGTTAATTATTTGTATTGAAGTTATGTGATTAAATGATTTATTTAATTAATTGTTATTTGAATTAATTAAAATAAATATGAAAGCTTGATTAAATATAATGTGACACATAACTATATTATAAGGAGTTATTAAAATAAATTAAAGTAAAGTAGTTTAATTTGGTTGTGCTAAACAAGACTTAATGGTATTAAGTGTTTAATTTTAAATGGTTTTTGCCAAACAAGGCCCTATGGCTTTTGGATTTTTTTTTTAATTTTGAATTATTATATAAATAAAATAAATTAATAAATTAAAATAATAAATATAATATATAATTATTTTGATAAGCGATGATAAATATTAAGGCCATATCAATTTTGTGTTTTTTATTACGATACGTATACCGATTGGATATTAGCTTAGCTCTTGTTATTACGCATTCTTGCTTTTTGCAAAGCTTGAGAGAATTGAGAGAAAGCTTGAGAGAAATTGAGAAGGACGGATTATGCAGAATTGCAAGGAATTATCACACTAGTTAAAGGTATTTTCTCTAATTATATATGAATATACATATCAGAGTTTTTACGCCATAAACCTTCTAAGTCTGTGAATTCAATTTATGGAATTGTTGAAATGAATAACTGTTAATTGTGATTATACATGTTTATGATGCTAGGGTTATGTGTAAACCAAGAAATTCATGCTAATTTCATTCGACAAGAGTAGAAAATTTTGATGATAGATATGTGTTCTTCATATGGTTTGAGTAATTTTCAATTATAATGGACAATTTATATGTGAAAGTATAAATTGAAGCTTGTATATGTTAGTTCATTGAGATACGAACATAACATAATTTGAATGAGATGATTTGATCATGTATTGAATTCACAGTGTTGATTTTTAGGATGAATGTCAAGAAAATTGAGTTTTTATGAAAAGCATGAAAAATTGAGAAATTAAAATAGTTTTAGTTGTTGATAAATTATGCTAAATGGTTGAATATGTTAGCAATCATGTCTATGATAGTTGTAAATTTATCTTACGTGTTATTATCACTGTTTGGCGGGTAAAATTTGTGTTAGTTGGCTTAAGAAAAGTGTCAAGCTCTGCATTCGCAAAACCGAAGTTCTGTACGTCGTCATGGTCGCGCAAGAATTGCTATGTATGTATGCTGCCGCGATCCCAAGATAAAATCAAGGCGCGCTGCCATTGCCCATTTCAGATTAATGAAGTCTGCTAATTCAGCAGACTTTGGTCGTTCTTTGTAGCTTAGCTAAAGGTTATGGTAATGTGTCCAACACATAACAATAAGGCTAAAACATAGTTGTAATATGTGGTTAGTAAATTCAAAGTTTTAAATGAATAGTAAACTATGAAAATGACATGTTGTGCATTATTAAGCGTAATGAATAGTAAACAGGTGTTGTGAGGGTTAACACACTTAAAATTTCTGATGTTTGTATAGTAGCATAAGACTTGTGCTAAAATGATAAGTTTAGTTAGAAATGTACATGTTATGGTATATTCATATATTTAATAGGTATTGTGGTTCTAAACATATGTGTAGGTGAACGTGAGTTTGATATTATACCTTACGCTCGAGGCAAGTTTCTAAACTTTCTTTTTTTTATTGAGCAAGTTTTCTAACTCTACACTTTCGTTGAGTTAGTTCTATTATTATATTGTATAACTTCATTCTTTTGATTGAGCAAGCTTTTTATCTTAATTGTTATTGAATAAGTCAATTGTTCCTAAAATTCATTCGAGCAAACTCTAACTCTAATGTTATTGGAAATTCTTATTTGATTGATTCATTCTAACTTGTTTCTGCTAAGCAAGTCTCTTAAGTTCTATTATTGTATAATGAACGTAGTTTTTGAACTCTCGTCTCTATTATTGAACTATTTTAATTCTTTGCATGAGTTAATACCTTGTTGGGCAAGTTTTTAGTTTCCAGCTTGCTATCAGTTAAATGTACGTTCAGGAATTTCATTTCTAATGTTATAAGACTCGAACCTTAGCTTATTTTAGTGTTCAAGCAAAGGCTAACCATTTTATTCATTTTATTGAATGCTTATGCTCTATAGTTATTTCAAGCATGAGTTTGATATGTATAATTAGTTCATTTTTGATTCTCAAATGTTCTAAGTTATGTTGTTATTAAACAACTATTGTGTTATCAAGCATTGTTGATTCAACTAGTTCCCTAGTTGATGATCATTAAACTTCAATTACCCTTGAAAGCTTATCCAAACCAAACTTTCTTTGGTGCGGACTTGTACTCTAAATACTGAGATGAACAACCCTATTTTTAGGGGTTTACGCTTAGCGTTGAAATGGTTGTGCACAATACATTGTACGAATGATTGATCCCCCTAAGTACGTGGAGTCCTTGTAGTCATATGACTGTTAAAGTTAAAGTTGAAAGATTACTTATAACTGTGGACATGGTTCGTGGTCATTAGACCCTCTGTAGTATATTTAAGAATGTTAATAGAACATATCATTCAGTTCTATTGAGCCTATAATTTGGTAAATGTTGTAATGTTAATAGAACATATCATTCAGTTCTATTGAGCCTATTATTTGGCAAATGTTGTAAATATATCTATTCTTATTCCAAGTGAGCTTTGTTTGCTCACTCTTGCATATTATACACTTATTGCAGCTATGGTTGAGAAGGTAGATAAACCTACAACTAGCAAAGGAAAGGAAAAAGTGTACAAGTAATGAAGACTTGTAATTTTACTTTATTGTTATGATGATAGACTTTTCTTGGATGATGTGATGTAATAAATTTTAAATTCCGCATTTGATTGATTGTAATTAAAGGTTAGATAACCTGGGAGATAATTTTATTAACGTAATCCTGTATGGGCAAGTTTTATTAATCAATTTTATTATGATTGGGTAGTTAGATATGAATGTTTTTATTACGTGAACACCAAATCTTGAGTTAATGAAGTACCGGGATTTAGGGGTGTAATTATCGAAACGTGCAATTATCGAAACTATATTTTCCTATAAATAGAAGCTCATTCTTCTTTCATTCTCACCAATTCACTAAGACTCACAAGAGAAATTATAGAAAGAGAAGCTATAGAGAGAGAAGCTTTAGAGAAAAAGTAGAAGAGAAGTTTGATACCTCACTATTCCAGTATCCATTCTTCTTTTGAGGTAAGGGGTATTATTTATTTCATATTCAGAAGAGATATTATTTTTCGTATTCGTATGAATATTATTATCGTTCAATATTTATAAAGAATATTATTTTCGTTCAATATTCGTAAGGAATATTATCTTCGTTCAATATTCGTTGGAATATTATTTTTGTTCAACAGTGGTAAGGGGTATTATTTTTTTCAGTATTCATAAGGAATAATATTTTCTTCCATACTCTGTAGTATGCGAGTAATATTATTTCATCTCGTATTCCTGATTATACCCTCATTTTGTTAAAGTATTGCTTCTATACTCCGTGAAATTAGTTGAATATTTTTGAAATTTGCGCTTTATCTAGTATCGTTTTACAAGGATATTTTATGCATATTCTTGTTAAATTTTAAGCTTTTCACGCCGGAGTACTGTCCATTAGTAGTATTCATTTTTACGGTACTATTCACAAAGTACTATTCACGGGGTACTATTCATAAAGTACTATTCATGTGTACTATTCACAAAGTACTATTCACGGGTACTATTCATAAAGTACAAATTATTATTCACGAGTACTATTTCTGAAGTACTATTCATGGGGTATTATTCACCCGGGGAATTATTCATGACAAAAATTGATTTCTTTGCTGTCCAAATCATTTTTGATACAATATTATTCTTAAATTTTACTCCACAAAGCAGTATCATGTTGAAAATTTGGACATTATTGAATTCTGGATAAATTAAGTTATAAATCTTTAAATATTTATCCTTTGCTTGCTTTTAATTGAATTCTTATATCATTATCATCATCCTCATACTTATATTATGATAAAAGTCATCTGTAGCTTACGTGCATAGATGTACTATTGATTGATATGATTATGACCAGGGATCATTCGGTATAATCATGACCAGTAATGTTACAAATGATGTGGTAAAAGTCCTCATTGGCCTATAGTGTATTGATGGACAGTTGTTGGTATGATTATAACCAGGAATTATTCGGTATAATCATGACCATTGATGATTACATGAATATACTTGGCCCGTAATGCAGGGATGATTCGATGATGTGGTTTATTTATTAAGATGAGTCTCAGCGATAAAATTGATGATAAACTTTTTAAATCATAGAAGATAGTAGATATCATGCTCTACTTGAGTCTTCTAATGGATTGCTTGTTCCGCTGCAGTTAAGCTTGATGTTTATTATATTTTATCAGTTTAACACTGTTGAAGGCTAACGATAATTTATTCTGCATTATCTTAGTCATAATATTTCTTACTGGGCTAGTTGAGCTCACCCTTTTGCTTTCATTATTCTCTTCAGGAAATGTGAACGTAGCTGGGACTAGTCGGGGAATAGAGTGACGGCCCGAGATGGTGGCTATAGTAGTCCTCACTATTTTATGAAATAGTGTGATAATAAATGTAATGAGGAATTCATTTAAGTTTGAATACGCCTATGAGATAATATTTCGTAAAACTCTAAGCCTACGCTTTTGTCGTATTGTATAAAAAGAAGTTTGTATTTGATTTTTGTACCATGTATTTGGCGACTCGTGAATGGGTGATGTATACCACCTTTTGGGGGCGTAACGGTTGGTACATAGCCATGTAAAAGAGCCCCGAGCCTTTATCATTGACTTCAAGTCTTGGGATGCAACCAAGCCAAACTTTCCGTAGGGGGACGCTTGAAGTGAGTAACGGTGGCAAGTTGATAGGTATCATTGTGAGGTGCTATCCATGTTCTAGATGCTGGTCACAGTCGGTATCAAAGCTTAGGGATATGATCCCTGACTGAGATGTGAGATAAGAATTAGGAGGGGAGAGACGAGGAATTCCTTTGCTAGTATGACCTACCTAAGTTTATTTGATATTTATTTGGTCGGTCAGAGTATAGGGATAATATGTGACATGTCAAATAACCCTTGTTTTGTGACAGTGTTTGAAAATGGCATCTAAAAATGTTGAGATCAACAATGAAGCACATGAGACCGTTGAGTCACCAACGATCAATACCCAAGATAATGTGCAACATGAAGACAATAATCCTCAGGTAAACAACAACACCGATCAGAACGATGGGATGTTCGGAGGCTTTATGCAATTCATGCAACATCAGGCGAGAGAGACTCCTGTTCAAAATGCAGGTGGAAACATTGACAACTCTCGGATGGTCACCGCTAAGCAGTTCAAGGAGTTGGGACCACCGAAGTTTTTGGGAGAGCCAAAACTACTTAAGGCGGAGACATGGATAAAGCAGATCACCAAGATATTTGATATCTTGGGATGCTCCGAGGAGAAAAAGGTTCCCTTTGCCACCTTCATGTTGCGAGGAGAGGCAAATTACTGGTGGAAATCAGTAAAACATACCCAGCCTGCCGCACTGAAGATGTCTTGGAAAAAGTTCCAAGAACTGTTCAACGATAAGTACTTTCCCAAAAGTATTTGTCACATGAAGAAGGTAGAGTTCATCAAGCTGGAGCAGAACAATATGACCATGTCGCAGTACGAATCTAAGTTTACCGAGTTATCCCGGTTTGCGTCCCACTTGGTTGATAATGAGGAAAGAATGACGTGGATGTTTCTAAGAGGTTTGAAACGCGATATACGTCAATACTTAATTTCTCACAAATTGTGTTTGTATTCAGATGTTGTTAATAGGGCTCAGTTATTGGAGCACGATAATTAGTCAGCCCAACCAAAAGATAACGAGCAACAACACGATAATAATCGTACCGGTGGCAACGATCATCTGAACAATGATAACTATCATGGAGGAAATTATCATGCCAGAAATGGTAACCACTTCGGTGGTAATCATGGCCAAGACAATAAAAGTGGGAATTTCAAGAAGAGGAGATTCAATAATGATGGAAGGACGTCAGCACCAACACCTGTTGTTAAGGAAGGAGAACGACCGCAAGTTAGATGCTACAGATGCAGAGAGGAGGGACACATAACTCCAAACTATTTACAGCCTTCCAAGGTATGTTTTAGTTGTGGAAAAGACGGTCACATATCTAGATTTTGTCCTGTAGCGAAATCAAGTCCAGTTAAGACGATGACACCAAAGGCGGATACGGACAAAACAAAGTCGGTGGTTTCAGGAAGAACATTTTTCGTGATGAGGAACCTAAACGAAGTTATTACGGGTTAGTTAATTATAAATTCTTGCGAAGTCTGTACTTTATTAGATACCGATTCTACCTACTCTTTTATTTCTCCTACTTGCGCTCAACGTTTAAATTTGACTTCGAAGAAATTAGACTTTGACTTATCTATTAAAACTCCGTTAGGAGAAACCTTCGTTACATCTATTGTTTATAAATCTTGTTTGATTCAAATCGACACTTTCATGTTACCTGTCGATTTTATTTCTTTGAAAATACTTGCCTTTGATGTGATTTTAGAAATCGACTGGTTAGCTACTCATCATGCTAAAATCGATTGTTTTCGTAAGGGTGTTAGCTTTCATATTCCTAACCAACCTATTATGCGAATTCAAGCAACCAAACCACTAAAGTCAATCACTGTCATATTAAGCCATAAAGCTATTCGTTTATTAAAAAATGGATGTCAAGCTTTCTTAGCCCATGTCACTGATTTAAACAAAAATACGTCAAATTTGAATGATATTTATATTGTTAATAAATTTCTTGACGTATTCCTTGAAGAACTTCCTAGCCTACCCCAGAGCGTGAAATCAAATTTTGTATCAACCTTGAACCCGGTACAAAACCCTCAAATATTTCTTCACCCAAAATGAACGTATCATGCGTCAAAGACGTTGGCTCGAGCTGTTGAAGATTACAACCATACCATTCAATATTATCGTGGAAAAAGCGAACGTGGTAGCTGACGCATTGAGTAGAAGACCGTATGCATTTACGAGTGCGATATCGTTAACATAAAGACCCATTTCATATGACTTACAAATGATAGAGATAGAGCTAAAGACTCTAGGGACCCACGTGATGATGTTAAATAATACGAGTAGAATCGACGTTAATCGATAAATTTAAAGCCGCTCAAACTACACACCCGAAGCTGATGAATGTGAAGAAGAAGGTTCAAGAGGGCGTTATTCTAGAAGCAAGAATCGACGAAGAGAGTAAATCTCAACCCTCGATTTAATTGGGCCATTCGAAATCCTCGATTGAGTAAGAACTGTGGCCTATAGAATTGTTTTACCGCCAAGTATGTTGCGTGTTCATAACATTTTTCACGTATTGATGTTACGTAAATATGTGGACGACCCGAACCAAATTATTGAATTAGAACTAGACGAGATAGCAGAAGATTTAATGTATGAGGAGATACATGTTAAAATGTTGGATAAGAATGAATATATTCTACGCTCAAAGGTTATACCTCAAAAGTTAGAATCTGATGAGGTATCATCATCTCTTCGGCATACCAGGTACGTACATAAATTTCGAGGGCGAAATTTCATAAGGAGGGGTGATTGTAAGGCCCCAAATTTTATGAAATGAAAGTATTCAATTTTTCTATAATTATTATTCTATTCAGTAAATGGTTAAATTGATAAAAGGCTAAAGTTAAGGGTGATATTTGAAAATTTTGAAAGAAAGTAAGTTGATATAAAATATTCGTTGGTCGGGGAATATTCGTTTTAACAGGGAATATTCGTACGACGGCACAATCATTAGTGGACCCCACAACGGAAGTATTGTCGTAGTTAGAAAATGACATAATTATATTTTTATAAAATAACGGTGAAAGTTTTACCGTTAAAACCATTGAACTACCCGGTGGTAAAAGTATAAAGAATACGCGCGTGGTTGCATAGTAGACACCAGATTGATTATTGATGCTTACGTGAGAAGTCACACGCTTATACTCAATTATTGCTACTGAGAATCACTTGCATCATATCTCTCATATTATTGATTCAATTATTATCACAAAGATCATCCGCATAATATTTATTATTATTAAATCAATAATTGAGACGACAAAGTTATTCATATTATTATTTACAATATTGACAATGTCTAGAAAGTTCTGTCAAGGAGAGGTTTGGTCACCTAATTGCGCGCCAATAGGGAGAAATCCTTATCGGAAAGCCCCCTCTTTCCTAAAAATGATCTGATTGTTAAATATTATGAGTTATAATATTAATGATGAATAAGTTTGTGTTGATTAAAGATGAAATTGATATTTCCATTGTGTTGGGATTATTAGTGTTAGTGGAAATCGACATCTATTTCGATAATAATTGATTTTTGGAGGTTACATTGACCAATCGGGTAATTAATCGGATAAATGAGCAATTAATTGCTATTAATTCAAATGCTTATAACTATTTGTTTACATGTGTGTACTATTGATTCACATGCATGTACTATTAGGGGAGGTGGTGCAAGATTGATAATACTTGCATGACTAAATTAAAAATGGAGATATAGATGAAGGTACTATACTGTAATTAATTTTTTTTATATGATTATAGTATGTATTCACATGATTGTACTATTGATTCACATGATGTACTATTAGGGGAGGTGGTGCAAGTTTGATAATACTTGCAGGACTAAATTAAAATGAAAGAAAAGATGAAGGTATTATACTGTAATATTTCGAGCCCCAAAACGTGCAATTATCGAAACTATGTTTTCTTATAAATAGAAGCTCATTCTTCTTTCATTCTCACCAATTCACTAAGACTCACAAGAACAATTATAGAAAGAGAAGCTATAGAGAGAGAAGCTTTAGAGAGAAAGTAGAAGAGAAGTTTGTTACCTCACTATTCCAGTATTCAGTCTTCTTCTGAGGTAAGGGGTATTATTTATTTAATATTCAGAAGAGATATTATTTTTCATATTCGTATGAATATTATTTTCGTTCAATATTCATAAAGAATATTATTTTCGTTCAATATTCGTAAGGAATATTATCTTCGTTCAATATTCGTTGGAATATTATTTTTGTTCAATAGTGGTAAGGGATATTATTTTTTTCAGTATTCATAAGGAATAATATTTTCTTCCATACTCTGTAGTATGCGAGTAATATTACTTCGTCTCGTATTCCTGATTATACCCTCATTTTGTTAAAGTATTGCTTCTATACTCCGTGAAATTAGTGGAATATCCTTAAAATTTGCGCTTCATCTAGTATCGTTTCACAAGGATATTTTCTGCACATTCTTGTTAAATTTTAAGCTTTTCATGCCGGAGTACTGTTCATGAGTAGTATTTATTTTTACGGTACTATTCACAAAGTACTATTTATAGGGTACTATTTACAAAGTACTATTCATAGGTACTATTCATAAAGTACTATTCTCGAGTACTATTCCTGAAGTACTATTCATGAGGTACTATTCACTCGGGTACTATTCACCTGGGGAATTATTCATGACAAAATTGATTTCTTTGCTGTCCAAATCATTTTTTATACTATAGTATTCTTGAATTTTACTCCACAAAGTTGTATCATGTTGAAAATTTGGACATTATTGAATTCTGGATAAATTATGCTATAAATCTTTAAATATTTATCCTTTGCTTGCTTTTAATTGAATTCTTATATCATTGTCATCATCCTCATTCTTATATTACGATGAAAGTCATCTATGGCTTACGTGCATAGATGTACTATTGATTGGTATGATTATGACCATGGATCATTCGGTATAATCATGACCCGTAATGTTACAAATGATGTGGTAAAAGTTCTCATTGGCTTCAGAAGTGCATTGATGGGATGGATTGTTGGTATGATTATAACCAGGAATTATTCGGTATAATCATGACCATTGATGATTACATGAATAGCCTTGGCCCGTAAGTACGTCGATGATTCGATGATGTGGTTTATTTATTGTCGAGTCTCAACGATAAAATTGATGATAAACTTTTTAAATCATAGAAGATAGTAGATATCATGCTCTACTCTACTCTTCTAATGGATGGTTTTGTTCACCGCAGATTAAACTTGATGTTTATTATATTTTATCGGTTTAACATCTTTGTTCAAGGCTAACGATAATTTATTCTGCATTATCTTAGTCATAATATTTCTTACTGGGCTAGTTGAGCTCACCCTTTTGCTTTCATTGTTCTCTTTAGGAAATGAGAACGTAGCTGAGACTAGTAGGGAACAGAGTGACGGTCCGAGATGGTGGCTATAGTAGTCCTCACTATTTTATGAAATTGTGTAATAATAAATGTAATGAGGACTTCATTTGAGTTTGAATATTGTCTATGAGACAATATTCGTGTAAAAACTCTAAGCTACACTTTTGTTGTATTGTATAAAAGAAGTTTGTATTTGATTTTTGTACCATGTATTTGGCGACTCAGAATGGGTGATGTATACCTATTTTGGGGGCATCACAATTTACATCTATGTGTTAAGCTAACTGTTAAATATAAAGGTATTATCTAAATTAACCTTATCCTTTGGAGTGATATTGTGTTGCTTTTATCTGTAACTAAAATCTATGACCCATATGTGAGAGCACTAGTTGAATATATTAAAGATGTGTCTACCTCAAAGTTTTAGGCTTTTGAATTTTACTTGGTGTGTTGCTGTATATGATGCTGCTATTTTTTGCTGCCTTTGTTTCATTGTGTCGTGCTTGGCTTTGCTTTCTTTGTGGTTCATATGGAGTGGTTTGAGGTTGTGATGTTGTTTTGTTGGATTTCTGCTGATGTGGTTCTCTGCTATTGCTGCTTAGCTCTGCTGCAGGTTTTCAATGCTGCTGCCTACTTGGTTTTGTTGCAGCTGCTATTGCTAATATTTCGTCGCTGCTGTTGGTTTCTTCTGCTGCTAATGTTTTGATGTAGTTGGTCTACATTTTGTACTGGTGTTTTGTTGCGGGGATATTGTTGGCCCTACTGCTGCTATTTGCTGGGTTTCTAGATGCTAGTGCTCGTTGGCTTTGTCTAGACTTTTGGGGTTGATCTTTGCTTGGGTGTTGGTTTAATGGTTATGGTTGTTGGTTGGTGCAGTGGTTTGTTGCGCTGTTGTTTCTGTTGTTTGGCTGCTGTGGCCTCTTAGGTTTGGTGGCTTGGCATGGTTGGGATGCTGCAATGGTGCAGTTTGGTTTTGCTGTTGCTTGCTTTGTTGCTGCTGCTGGTTGTTTTTTTGCTGCTGTTGCTAGTGGGTGTTGTTGTTGCTGCAGCTGGTCTGCTCTTTGGGTGCCTCTATAGTAGTTGCTGCTGTGTTTTTCCTTACGGGCTTTGCTCTTGTGGCTTTTCCCTTGGGTTACCTCTGTTGTTGTGTTGCTGCTTCATGGCTTTGGGCTGCTGCCCTTTTTGCTCGACTCTTTTTTTACTATTTCAGGACTTTGATTATTTTTGTATTTCCATCTCTGGATTAATTTTAGTCTTCTTCTTTTTGATAGATTTTTTTTACTATTTCTAATTCGATGTAGCAATATGCTATTTGTGTTTCTGGTATACCTTTTCCATCATAGGGTCCTGAGATGGCCATTGTAATTGATGATGTACTGCAAGTGCACAATGTCGAATTGAAGAATTGACAAGTACATGTCGAATCCATAGAGACTAGATTAATTTTAATGTTTCCTTAATATATATTTTAGGCGAATTAGAAATAAATATTGAGAATTAATTAACTAGAATATGAAAACAAATAATGAGGAAAAAATCTAGGAATCTGAATCCATTAAATAATAAACATAACATATAATTCAATCTTTTCTATTTTTATAACTCAATTATAATTTTGATCTCCCTTCCTTTTAATTTAATAATTTTACAATTAACGTGGGCAAGCATAGCCTATGAAAATTTAAGTATTAACTATAACCTATCAAAACTTTTTTGAGCAAGCATGAATTATGAAAAACTCATATCTTAACAATAATCTATCAAAACCTCTTAATTAATTTAAAATCACATAAGAACTATAAAACGAAGGTATTTCAATAACAAAACATGAAGGCGAAATCAATTAAATATGAAAGCATAAATACTAGAAGAGATAAAAAATATTGTCATGAATAATTATTTAATTTCATCTTTATCCTAGATGAAAGAAATTAGCTAGACATAGAAAATAATTAAACTAACTAAAAAAAAGAAAAGAAACAGATTAAAAATAAAAAAGAATACTCCCTTTAATTAACGACCATCCAACGAACGTACAATAAAAAAGTAATTTAATTTACTCCTACTCCTAACCTAAACTAATATAATACCTAATACTTCCTACTCTCTAAAACAAGAGACCTATTTATAGGGAAAATAACTTTGAATCCTAATTTAGATTCCTTGAACTTGGACACTTTTGTTTCTTTTCCATGTAGGTTTCAACTTCCTAGTGACAATCAACTTCTCAAAGAGATCTTCTAGATAAAGAGGTCTTGTAGATAGACTTTCCTTTCTCTTGTTGAATTTGACTTGCACATCAAGATTGTTCCACCTCTTTCCTTCTCCTTACAGGATTCTTGATATTCCTTACATGAATAAGAGCATTAAATATCGCTTGATCACCAAGATTTTGACTTTATTGCAACAAATATTAAATCCTACAAAATAAAATAAAACATATTAATTTAATAAACTAATATAATGAAAAAGAAAAAATTAGGGATAATAAAATATATGAATTATGTGTCTATCAAATACCCCCATACCTAGCTTTTGCTCGCCCTCGAGTAAAATAAAAATAAAACAAAATAAAAATCCATTTTTATAGGAAACACGATTGCACTTAGCATGTGCAACAAGCCTTTAAACCCCAAGGTCCCAAGTGGACAAGTTGTGTCTCGTGAGGATTTACAGTGAATATACCCACAAAATTTAAAAAATATTTTTGGGTTCAATAAATTATGAAATTGAAAGAAAACTTCTAAATATCCATGGGCATTATACATAAGTAAGATTTAATTCAAAATCACACTTTTATCTTATCAAAAATACTTGATCTTCATTTTAAACACCATCCTTCATTAAATCAATTTCATGTGATGCATGCATGTGTATGTGATGTAACTCTTAGTAGGGATTTTTACCATGAAAATCAAACAAGCTCATTTTTCTTTTTCTTTCTTTTTTTCCTTCTTTTTTTTACCATTTTTTCAATTTTGATTCTTGACTTGTGCAATGTCTCATTTTCTTAGGCTTTTCAGAGTTACTCATGAAGCGAGCATTGGACTAATGACTCCCAAACTAATTGGTTTTAGGGCACTAGGTGTAGAGACACCTCTAATGGCTTACTAACTCGAGTAACAAAGGCCACAAGATTAGACTAGTCAAGCTACTTTTATCCATCACACTTTTCAGCGTGAATATCGATGTTTCCCGAGGCTTGGATACCCAGTTATTTCGTTTAATGGACATTGAAGTAGTTATTTATTTATTTTTTTCAACTTTTTTTTCTTTTTTTTTCTTGAATTTACTCGAATCATGGTTTATACACCACAACTAAGAATTAGTGCAAACGTGAAATACAAAAATGATCGTGAAATCAATTTTAATCCAGATGGTGTTTCAAACTAAGATTTCGTACCTTATCAAAGATTCAAGAGTTTTAAATCTTTCAATCTTACTCATGAGTTTTGCTCTACAAACACTTACTAGAATAAATTCAATCCATAAAAAGTCAAGCAAAATTTTTCATTTTTTCATTTTTTTAATTTTTACTATATTTTCCTAAAAAAAAAAAAATCTAATACAATAATATAAACAAACTCCCCCCCCCCCCCATACCTAAATCATGCATTGTCCTCAATGTATGCAATTGAAGAAAAGGGAACAAAGATGTGAAAGAATTGTACCTTGTATGCGGGGCATTTGTTATGCAAGAAAATATGGTGAAAAATAAAATAAATGTACATATCTACAAATTTCATAAATCCTAAAAATTATGTGACTATACATGGATGATATAACTGGGTAAGTGAGTGTGAACTTTTCCTTATTTTTAAGAGGTTTAGGAAATTGAAAATAGTCAGAATTTTCATCACAGTTATGCTTAAAATTTACCTCAAGAAAATTTTCACTAACATGTTCAAATGATGGAAGAATTGGTTCAAATACATATTCTAGTTTTGTTGACTTATTTGTAGTAGATCTCAACAGCTCATTGACCTTATCTAAATATTCGGATTCATTTCAATTTTGGTCAAGGTGATTTAAGAAAAAATTAATTGGATCTTTTTTAATCAAGTGTCTATTTTCAATTATTTCTTGAGTCATTGACAACTCTTGGATCGTGTTTACTTTAATGGGTCTGTCCAAAAAATCACTAGGAGGTTTTTAAGAATAAGTCTTTTAGGGTATGGAGCTTTAGGCTTATAAACTTTTTCAACAGACTCATCAAATGCAATATGATCAATTTTAGGCATTGACTCATAATTTTTAGACTTCTCAAATTCGCTTGACTCAAATTGTGTAGAATTTAATATAAAATTTTCACTTTCCTCATCATTTCCACAACCATCAAGATTTTCAAAATTAACCTCAGAGTTACTAGAAAATTAACCCATCTCTTGTTCATTTATTATGGTGGCTAATCTATAACGCCCCCAAATCCAGGTACTTTTTACCTTAGATCTGGTATGTTACTATACATCATTTCTATAACTATTGCAGAAGATATAAACATAAATTGTTTATACAATAAATCTTTACAACATAATCCCCAAGGTCTTCAACCTTAACTTAATACATACATTCAATATCTTAAAAGATTTACAATGTCTTTTTGCGTCAGAAAATTTATAATTCTAACTGCATAATAATTTAATCTTGCACTTTGTCTTTGCCTCTGTCTTTATTCGAGCTTTTATTTTAATCTGAAAAATTTATCATGATATAGCAAGGGTGAGCAACAAATTTGCCCAACAAGTTTTAAATACAATGAAGATATATAATGATTGAAAAGGAATAAGCTTTCAAGTTTTCAACAATGTAATAATTGTGAAATAACATGAATCAAGTTTCAATAATTGAATGACTGAATCAATAATGTTTGGAGGTTAACAATGACCATGAACACTTTTACTGAACCATAGGGTAATGAAGGTGATCAACCTTTCATACCTGATGAACATATGCAACATGCACTAAGTGCGAATCAATAATTAGTATAAATGTGAATAATCAATAATAATTATTCACTAACTTATATGCTTTGAACATACAACTCAAGTTTGAGTTAGGGAAACTTGTCTGTACCGTCGATTACTGCTAAGAAATTTAATTTAATCTCTCATGAAAGACCAATCATTTATAAGATTGATCTTTCAATTTGCATAATATACATTATCCCATAATACAACTACTCTATCAACAAATTAGCTAACACTTAACCACATAATCAAATATTAGATTACACCTTAAAACATCATTATTATTATCATCATTTGATAATTTTCAATCACTATATCATATAAATTATGATTTAATACTTTAATCTTTCATATTATAAGTTCTTTTCTATAATCCAGTAGGCAGAATACTAATACTATAATCTAGATTATTCAAACATACCAATCCAGCAACCTGGATTGACTAATCCTATAATCTAGCAACATGTGTAAGACCCCAACTTTTTAATGAATAAAATCAAATTTCCTCTATTTATTATTTTAAATAATAAAGTGTTAATTTGATATAATACTTTGGTTATGGGTAAAATATGCAAATTTTACAAATTAAGCAAGTGGTTATAAAATATTCATTTTGTCGGGGAATATTCGTCTAATATTCTAGCTGTTGGGGAATATTCATACGATGGCGCAACCATTTGTGGGCCCCATAACGGATAATGGCAGGATAAAGAAAATGACATATTTAAGTTTTTATAAATAACGGCATAATGGTTACCGTTAACACTGTTGGAATACCCGGTGGTTAAAAATACGAGAATACGCGTGGTTCGCATAAAGAAAGACGTGGTATTGCACAATATTTTGAATTATTGATTCTTACGTGAAAAGACTACTACTAATAATTGTTACAGTAATTATTGCTCAATATTTTATTTTATTGATTCAATAATTCTTTGCGTTGATATTTTATATTATTGTTATTTTAATAATTATCATTTCACAAGATTCCATTATCGGATCAATAATTCATATTATTTGAATAGTATTGTTAGATAGCATTATTGGCAATGTCTAAGGAAGTTCATGCTTCAGAAAGGGTTTGGTCACCTAATTGCGGCGCCAATAAGGAGAAATCCTTATTGGAAAGCTCACTCTTTCCTAGGAACGACCTGGTTGCCATAATTGTGATTCTGTAATATTATTTGTGAATAATTAATTATTGATTTATATGATATGGAAATATTTATTTTATGTGGATATAAATGATGGATATATTTATTGTGGTTATAAATGAAAGAATTAATGCTGAGGTGTTTTATCAGTATTTTGTCGGTATAGAGGTGTTGAAAATTGTCCGTATGTGGATTTCGTTCATTTTTCGTTTGGAATTTGGAAAAACTTAAACTTACAAAGTTGTAGAGAATTTAATTTCCTATGGAATAGACATGGGATTCGAATTTTTCTGATAAAAAGGCTATTTAATATGAATTATTGAAGTTTTGGAAATAAATATTTTTATTAAAAACATGGTGGGCCCCACTTTTGGTTGGTGAGAAATAAAATGTGTTGGAATTTATTTTCAAAAGTGGTGGGCGTGAATAGTAGCAGGTAAAGCTATCAGGTAGCCGGTTAGTCTACTATGGCGTTCTAAGCATTTTCCTATAAATAGGGTGCTTAGTTAGAATTGAAAATCACACCAGAAACAAGTTTTCTCTCTTTCTCTCTCGATATATCGTGCGTATTTTGTGAGTATTTAGATACTTTGTGAGTTGTTATTCATCAGTGCAAGTTTCCTTCAGCCTTATACCTGATATTTTAGCCAGAAGTACTGTTCTTTTGAGGTAAGGGATGTTATTTTTTTCATAATGATGTTATTCTTTCAATATCATTATACCGAAATATTGGTATGGATTTTATTGTGGAATTTCTACTTTTTTATGTCAGGGTTACTATTCATGTATACGACACTATTCACGTATACGGCACTATTCACGAATAAGGCACTATTCACAAAAAAAATGAAATTTTCTTTTCTTTGTCCAAGTTATCTATTATGGCTACTATCTTTGATTGTATCCATGTTTTGATCTTTATTATAAGGTATTTTTGAACTTGAATAAACTAAAGTACGAATTCCTAATCTTTGATCTTTTATCTCACTGGATTCGTTTTCTTTAAGATATTTTTCATCATCCTCAGTCCTAAATGATGATATTACTGAATATCTTTGGCATGTAGTGAAAAGATGAATGATTACCTGATGACTATCTTTGGCCCGTAATGCAAAGATGAACAGGTGTTGAGATGAACATGACCAACTGGTGATACAAATGAATATCTTTGGCCTATAGTGCAAAGATGAATATTTGATTCAAGATGTATATTGATTGATATTACAGGAATAAAATATTGATGATGGACTTTTAAATCTTAGAAGATAGTAGAATTCTTTCTCTACTTGACTCTTCTAATGGATTACTGTTTCCGCTTCAGTTGTTGATCTAAAACTTGTTGTCTATTATATTTTATCAGATTTTTCCCTGTTGAAGACTAATGATAATTTGTTGTATATTATCTTAGTCATAATATTCTTTACTGGGCTAGTCAGAACTCGGTACGTGCATTATGAATTCTTAGTTATGTCTTTTGGATTGACTAATGCTCCTGCTGCTTTCATGGATATGATGAACCGTGTGTTCAAAGAATATTTGGATCAGTTCGTTGTCGTCTTTATTGATGGCATTCTCATCTATTCCAAAAGCCGTGAAGATCATGAGCACCATTTGAAGCTGGTACTGCAAAGGCTTTGTGATAACAAGCTATATGCCAAGCTGAATAAATAGGAGTTCTGGCTTGAGGAAGTAGCATTCCTTGGGCACGTGGTGTCCAAACATGGAGTAACTGTCGACCTGACGAAAATTGAAGCAATACAAAGTTGGGAGCAATCGAAGTCAGTGACCGAAGTACGTAGCTTTCTGGGCTTAGGTAGTTATTATCGGAGATTCGTGGAAGGATTTTCTCGAATCGCTACTCCGTTAACTCAGATGACTCGTAAAGATACAAAATTCGGTTGGAGCGAGGATTGTGATAAGAGTTTCCAAGAGCTCAAGAGGAGACTCATTTTGGCACTTGTTCGGAGAATACCATCTGGTTCAGATGGATTTGTTATCTACAGTGATGCTTCATGCCAAAGGTTAGGATGTGTTCTCATGCAACATGGGAAAGTCATAGCCTATGCCTCGCGATAACTCAAAGAATATGAGAGGAATTATTCTACTCATAATTTGGAGTTGGCAGCAGTCGTTTTCGAATTGAAGATCTGGAGACACTACCTGTATGCGGAGAAAGTGGAGATCTATACAGATCATAAAAGCCTCAAATATTTCTTCATCCAAAAGGAACTCAACATGCAGCAACGACGTTGGCTCGAGCTGCTGAAAGATTACGATTATTCCATCCAATATCATCCTGGAAAAGCAAACGTGGTAGCTGATGCCTTAAGTAGAAGATCATATGTGGGTACGAGTGCAATGTTGTTAACACAAAGGCCTATTTTGTATGACTTGCAAAGGATGGAGATAGAATTAAAGGCTCCAAGCACTCACGTGATGATATCAAGCATACGAGTACAACCGACTTTAATCGATAAAGTTAAATCTGCTCAAGCTACGGACATGGAGCTGATGCATATGAAGAAGAAAGTGCAAGAAGGTGCTATTCCAAAAGCAAGAATCGATGAAGAAGGAATACTTCGAGTCAACTCCAGACTTTGTGTTCCTAAAAATTCTGACTTAAAGCATAGAATCATGATGGAGGCACACAACACACCGTTTGTAATCCATCCTGGGAGTACCAAAATTTATCATGATCTTTGACATACATTTTGGTGGAGCAATATGAAGAGAGTGATCGCAGAGTTTATCTTGAGGTGTTTAACTTGTCAACGTGTAAAGGCGGAGCATCAAGTGCCAAAGGGTCCATTGCAACCACTTGAGATTCTGAAATGGAAGTGGAGGATTGTTTAGTAGTCCTCACCATTATTGTAAAATAATGTATCAATAAATGTGATGAGGATTTATTTGAGTATAAATATTGTCTAGAAGATAATATTTGTATTTAAACTCACAGTTTTATTGTTGTGATAATAAAGTTGTAGTTGTTTCTGTACCATGTATTTGGCGACTCAGAATGGGTTGGATGGAATGGACCTATTTTGGGGTCGTCACAACTAGTATGTATGTAAATGAGATTGTGAGATTGCATGGCATGCCAACATCCATAGTTTCGGATCGTGACCCAAGATTCACTTCACGATTTTGGGTTAGCTTGCAGAAAGCTATGGGCGCAATTCTGATTCGATTCGGTATACCATCCTCAAACGGACAGGCAATCAGAGAGGACTATTCAAACTCTTAAAGATCTATTATGACTCTGTGTCCTAGATTTCAAAGGGAGTTGGGATAAGTACCTACCATTGGTGGAATTCTCCTACAACAACAGTTATCAGGCAAGTATAGGTGTGGCTCCATTCGAGGCGTTGTATGGAAGAAAATGTCGTTCTCCAGTATGTTGGGACGAGGTGGGTGAAGCAATGTTGTTGGGACCAGAATTAGTATGTATAACTACAAAAAAGATCCAAACGATTCGACAACGTATACAAATGGCATAGGATCGACAAAAGAGTTATATGGATCTTCATCGAAAGGACGTAGAATTTATGTTGGGGATCATGTATTGTTACGTATTGCTCCATGGAAGGGAGTTACAAGATTTGGGAAGAGAGGAAAGCTCAATCCAAGATTTGTTGGTCCATTTGAAATCTTTGACCGAATATGAAATGTGGCCTATAGGCTCGCATTACCTCCAAGCATATCTCGTGTTCATAATGTTTTTCACATATCTATGCTTCGTAAATATGTTAAAGACTCGAACCACATTATTGAGTTAGAACCAGATGAGATAGCTGAAGATTTAACGTACGAGGAGGTACCTATTAAGATCTCGGATAGGAAAGAGCATGTCCTATGCACGAAGGTTATACCACAAGTTAAGATTTTGTGGAGAAACAATGCTATTGAAGAAATGACCTGGGAGTTGGAATCAGAAATAAAAGCGAGGTATCCTCACCTTTTCGAAACACCAGGTACGTACGTCAATTTCGAGGATGAAATTTTATAAGAAGGGAAGGTTGTAAGACCCCAACTTTTTAATGAATAAAATTAAATTTCCTCTATTTATTATTTTGAATAATAAAGTGTTAATTTGTTATAATACTTTGGTTATGGGTGAAATGTGCAAATTTTACAAATTAAGCAAGTGGTTATAAAATATTCATTTTGTCGGGGAATATTCGTTTAATATTCTTGCTGTCGGGGAATATTCGTATGACGACGCAACCATTTGTGGGCCCCATGCTTGAATAAATATTTATGATGAAAAAAAACAAATTTGAGTTTTTATAAATAACGACGTAATGGTTACCAATTAACACCGTTGGAATATCCAAATTGGTTAAAATCTGAATACTGGCGTGGTTGCATAAAGAAGACTACAGTATTATTGCACAAAGATTTTGAATTATTGATTCTTACGTAAAGAAGGCACTACTCAATAATTGTTACGATAATTATCGCTCAATATTTTATTTTATTGATTCAATAAATTGCTGCGTTGATATTTTATATTATTGTTGTTTCAATAATTATCATTTCACAGTATCTCCATTATCAGATCAATAAATCATATTATTTGAATAATATTGTTAAATAGCATTATTAGCGCAATGTCTAAGGAGGTTACATGCAGGAAGGGGTTTGGTCACCTAATCGGCGCTACCAATAAGGAGAAATCCTTATCGGAAAGCCCCCTCTTTCTTGGGAACGACCTGGTTGCCATAATTGTGATTCTATAATATTATTTGTGAATACTTAATTATTGATTTATATGATAAGGAAATATTTATGTTATGTGGATATAAATGATGGATATATTTATTGTGGTTATAAATGAATGAATTAATGCTGAAGTGTTTATCAGTATTTTGTCGGTATAGAGGTGTTGAAAATCGTCTGTATGTGGATTTCGGTCATTTTTCGTTTGGAATTTGGAAAAACTTATACTTACAAAGTTGTAGAGAATTTAATTTCCTTTGGAATAGACATGAGATTCGAATTTTTCTAATAAAATGGCTATTTATTATGAATTATTGAAGTTTCAGAATAAATATTTTTATTAAAAACATGGTGGGCGTGAATAGTAGCAGGTAAAGCCATCAGGTAGTAGGTTAGTCTGCTATGGCGTTCTAAGCATTTTCCTATAAATAGGGTGCTTAGTTAGAATTGAAAATCACACCAGAAACAAGTTTTTTCTCTTTCTCTCTCTATATTATCAAGTGTATTTTGTGAGTATTTAGATACTTTGTGAGTTGTTATTCATCAGTGCAATTTTTCATCAGCTTTATACATGATATTTCAGCTGGAAGTACTGTTTTTTTGAGGTAAGGGATGCTATTTTTTTCATAATGATTTTATTCTTTCAATATCATTATACCGAAATATTGGTATGGATTTTATTGTTGAATTTCTACTTTTTTGTGTTGGGGTTACTATTCACGTATACGGCATTATTCACGAATACGGCGCTATTCACAGAAAAAATGAATTTTTTTTTCTTTGTCCAAGTTGTCTATTATGGTTACTATCTTTGATTGTATCCATATTTTGATCTTTATTCTTGAATTTTTCTCCACAATTGATTATTATAAGTTATTTTTGAACTTGAATAAACTAAAGTACAAATTCCTAATCTTTGATGTTTTATCTCACTAGATTCGTTTTCTTTAAGATAGTTTTCATCATACTCAGTCCTAAATGATGATATTACTGAATATCTTTTGCCTGTAGTGCAAAGATGAATGATTACCTAATGAAAATCTTTGGCCCGTAGTGCAAAGATGAACAGGTGTTGAGATGAACATGACCAACTGGTGATACAAATGAATATCTTTGGCCTGTAGTGCAAAGATGAATATTTGATTCAAGATGTATATTGATTGATGTTACAGGGATAAAATATTGATGATGGACTTTTAAATCTTAGAAGATAGAAGAAATCTTTCTCTACTTGAATCTTCTAATAGATTGCTGTTTCCGCTGCAGTTGTTGATCTAAAACTTGTTGTTTATTATATTTTATCAGATATTTCCCTGTTGAAGACTAATGATAATTTGTTGTATATTATCTTAGTCATAATATTCTTTACTGGGCTAGTTGAGTTCACCTTTTTTCTTTTTGTTCCATTGTTCTTCTCAGGAGGAGAGAATTTAGCAGGAACTAGCCGGGGTATGGAGTGATGATTCAAGATAGTTATTTTAGTAGTCCTCACTATTTTGTAAAATAGTGTATTAATAATTGTAACGAGGACTCCTTTTGAGTTTGTATACTGTCTATTAGACAATATTTGTATTCAAACTCACAGTATATGTGTTGTCGTATTTTGCAGGACAATTGTATTACTGAAGTTGTATGTGTTTTTGTACCATGCATTTGGCGACTAAGAATGGGTGATGTATACCTATTTTTGGGGCGTCACAACCTGGTATCAAAGCTTAGGGATATGGTCTCTAGCAGAGATCGGGGAATAGAACTAGGAGGGGAGAGACGAGTAAATATTTCGCTAGTGTGTCCTACCTAAGCTTATTTGTTGGTCGGTCATAATATAGGGATACCAGGTTGTGACGCCCCCAAAATAGCCCTATCATGCTGAACTCCAGAAATTCCAAACTTTTGGCATAATCTTACACGTATTAACGTGAACCTCCAGTTTTAATTTTGTGGCCATCGGAGTTATAGAACTCTGGTTATAGCGGTTTTCGTCAAAAAAAACCCAAATATTGAAATGACCATAACTTGGTCATTTTAAGTCGGAATGAGCTCATTTTTGGACGAGCTATCTTATATCATATATTTTTGTGTTCCAAAAGGCTAGAATTTATTTCAAAAATTAAGTGGCCAAAACTTCCCTTGGAAAGATTTGGGCAATTTGTTTTTCTTATTTTACAGTTTTTGCCTACTTTGCCAAAAATAGTCCATACGAAAATCTACAACTCCTTTTTAAGTGATTCCACTTGGGTTTGAAAGATAACTCATCATATTATCATCCCAAATTTGTTTAGAAATTTTGAAGGTCAGAAAAATTATGAAACTGCCCCTGGTAGTGACTGAACCAAAACAGTTTATTTCTTCATAAAAAATCGGGACTATTTTCGCTAAAACAGTCACTACAACTTGTAAACTCAACATTTTTGAGTGCTATTGTAAGACCCCAAAATTTATGAATAAAGATTTAATTTTCTCAAAATTATTTTGAAGTATTATGGTGTGGATTTGATATAAATAGTTGTGGGTAGTATTTATAAATTTTGCAAAGTAAGCAAGTGATTATAAAATATTCGATTGGTCGGGGAATATTCTTTTTGTTAGGTAATAAACGTACGACGGCACAATCATTGGTGGACCCCACAATGAAATTATTATCGGAATGAGAAAATGACAAGTTTAAGTTTTATAAATAACGGCGTAGTTGTTACCTTTAATACTGTTGGAATATCTGGTGGTTAAAATACAGTAATACGGGTTGTTGCACGGTAGCACACGGTATTGCACAATATTTTTGAATTATTTATTCTTACGTAAGAAGGCACTACTCAATAGTTGTTACAATAATTACTGTTCAATATTTTATTTTATTGATTCAATAATTGCTACGTTGATATTTTATATTATTATTGTTCAATAATTGTCACTGCACAGTATTTCCCATTATCAGATCAATAATTTATATTATTTGAATAATATTATTAGATAGCATTATTGGCAATGTCTAGAAAGTTCTGTCAAGGAGAGGTTGTCACCTAATTGCGCGCCAGTGAGGAGAAATCCTTATCGGAAAGCCCCCTCTTTCCTAGGAATGATCTGGTTGTCATAATTGTGATTCTGTAATATTATTTATGAATAATTAATTATTAATTTATATGATAAAGAAATATTTATTTTATGTGGACATAAATGATGGATAGGAAAATATTTATTTTGTGTGGATATGAATGAAGGAATAAATGCTGAGGTGTTTTATCAGTATTTTGTCGGAATGAAGGTATTAAAAATCAAATCAGTGTTCTTAAAGCTTTATTGCGTGAGTTATAATTTTAATCCGACCGTTGGATCGTTGTGATTTTTGGATATGTTATACATATATAAGTTGAGTATATGTCCACAAATTTAGAACCGTTAAAAATTAACGTATGATTTGTTATGAATTTTATGAGGTATTGAAAATCGTCCGTTTGTGGATTTCAGATATTTTATGTTTGGAATTTGGAAAAACTTTCTTCTGCAAAGTTGTAAAGAATTCGATTTCATGTGGAATGGACATAAAATTCATATTTTCAGATAAAAAGGCTATTTTATATAAATTATTGAAGTTTCGAAAATTAAAATATTTTTATTAAAATTATAGGTGAGATCCACTTTTGGTTGGTGTAGAAAACATATTATTATTTTATTATTTAGTCTTATATGGCGTTCTAGCATTTTCCTATAAATAGGCGCTTAAGTTAGAATTAAAAATCACACCAGAAATAAGTTTTCTTTCTCTCTATATTATCGAGCGTATTTTTGTGAGTATTTAGATAGTTTGAGAGTTTCTATTCAGTGCAAGTTTCCTTCGGCTTTACATCCGATATTCCGATTAGAACTACTGTTATTTTGAGATAAGGGATGTTATTTTTGTTCAATATTCGCTTGAAATAATATTTTCTTCCATACTCTGTAGTGTGTAAGTAATATTATTTCGTTTCAGGTTTCAAATTCTATACTCGTTTGTTAAAATTTTGGCTTCTATACTCTATGAAATTAGTAGAATATCCTTGATATTTGCGCTTCATTCAGTATTTTTTCATGGAAATATTATTCTTAGTTGATAAGTTTTAACTTTTTCAAGCCAGAGTACTATTCACGGGGTTACTATTCCTGAAGTACTATTCACGGGATACTATTCACTCGAGTACTATTCACCCGGGGTACTATTCATGATAAAAATTGATTCGTTTTCCGTCCAAATTATTTTTGGTACAATATTATTCTTGAATTTTACTCCACAAAGTAGTATCATGTTGACAATTTGGACGTTATTGATTTCTGGATAAATTAAATTATAAATCTTTAAAAATTTATCCTTGAACTTGTTTTATTGAATTCTTATATCATTGTCATCATCCTCAAGTTTATATTCTGTTGAAAGTCATATGTGGCCTGTAGTGCATAGATGGACTTGGTATGATTATGATCGGAGATTATTCGGTATAATCATGACCGCAATGTTACAAATGATGTGGTAAAAGTCCTCCTTGGCCCGTAGTGCATTGATGGACAGTTTTTGGTTTGATTATGGCCATGGATTCTCTTCGGCCAAGGGTGTAAAGATGAATTGTTCTATGGCATGATCATGACCGTTGATGAAAACACGATTATCTTTGGCCCGTAGTGCATGGATAATTCGTGGTCGTGATACTAAAGAATATCCTTGGCTCGTAGTGCAGGGATGATTCGATGATGTAGATTATTTATTAAGCTGAGTCTCAGCGATAAAATTGTTGATAAATCTTTTAAATCATAGAAGATAATAGGTTTTATGCTCTACTTGACTCTTCTAATGGATTGCTTATTCCGTTGCAGTTGTTGATCTAAAACTTGTTGTGTATTATATTCTATCAGTTGTTATACTGTTGAAGGCTAAAAATAATTTATTCTGCATTATCTTAGTCATAATATTTCTTACTGGGTTAGTTGAGCTCACCCTTTCTTTCACTGTTCTCTTCAGGAAATGAGAATATAGCTGGGACTAGTCGGGGAATGGATTGACGGTCCAAATGGTTGCATTAGTAGTCCTCACTATTCTGTGAAATAGTGTGATAATAATTGTAATGAGGACTTATTTTGAGTTTGAATACTGTCTAGAAGATAATATTTGTATTAAAACTAACAGCTCATGTTGTATATTTAAGTTTGTATTTAAGTTCTGTACCATGTATTTGGTGACTCAGAATGGGTGATGTATACCTATTTTGGGAGCGTCACAGCTACCACTTGGGTAAATTAGATAACTTATAAATCTAACACCCCTCTTTGAAGGATCGTAAAAAGAAGGTGTAGATCAAAAATGGTGGACATCCAAAGTATATAAAAGTTATGGTTTTCTAAACTAGAAAAATTACTTTTCTTTTCTTTTGATTTCCAAACAAATTAACACCCAAAATGAGCAGATCTAAACATAAAACACTCATCAACAAGTAGATACAAAGTGTTTGAGTTTATAAACATAGATTCAAGTTTTGATTTAGAATAATCCAACTAAAATATATAAATTAGTTTAGGATTATACCTTTTGATATCTTCTCTCTTTCCTTCCATGGTCACTCTTCTTTCTTCTCTTCTCTCTCTCATGGGGCTCCTGCCCCTCCTCTCCTTCTCCCTCCATGGCTGCCGCCCTCTCTCCTCTTTCTCTCCCTCTCTCTTTAGTTTCTTTATTAGAAGAAAGTGAAATAATGATGAAAGAGAGAATGGTTTTTAATGTGTTGTAAAATATAGTATAGATATAAGGTATATATCCATACACATCCCCTTTTTCTCTTCCTCCACTAACCGGTCATGTGGCCTTCCATTCCCTTTCTCTCTCTCTCTCTCTCTCTCTATATATATATATATATATATATATATATATATATATATATATAAATGCTTCATTTAGTGTCCAAAATGCCCCTCTTCAATTGGGCTTAAAGTTGGGCCACTTTATTTAATCTTTTGGGATTTCAATTAATTCCTTAGGTTATGGAAAATTGACATAGTCCAATCCTTTCCATCTTATTCTACCCTAAATATTTAATTAGGGATTCCATTTCACGCATTTAGAATTTAAATCATTACTCTTGCACATTAAATTTTTATAACCCAATTAAACTTTCTTTAATTAAGTTATAAAATTAATAAATTGAGATAGTAAAATATATATATTAAATTAGTATAATTTTTAATATTATTAATCTTCCACATGTTCCTTAATAAATAGACTTAGCTTGGGCCACTTAATAAATGTGTTGGGTGATAAGTAGGTTTTATACCTACTTATTGGATGCCAAATCACTAGAATTTTGCTCATCCCAAGTAGTTTTACTTTCTTTTATTTACATTTTATGTTTATTTTGCAGTACCTGTGATTGGAACTCCTATGGAATTTAATGCAAGAATGGCATGGATTGGCACTGGCAAGGTGGTATGAGGCTAGCAAAGACTAGGCAAGATGGTTATGTGTAGATGAAGAACTAAAGCAGTGGATGAGTGCTATGTAGAAAAGATAGAATGAAGAGCAAACAACAACAATCAAGAAGCAACAACCGAAGACAACATGCAGCAGCCGCGCGACTAATTGGGCTTTAAATCGCGCGCCCGCGCCAAGGCCTCAGCAGAAACAAGTATCGCGCGCCCGCACCCGTTTAACACTATGATATTGCGCGGTCGCGCGAGTCCTCCGCAGTCTATTTTTGTTTACTTTTTGTAATTTGAAATTTGAGCTTTTTTAGTTTAACTGAACGATATGGTTGGCACCAGAGACGTGTTGAGGTCAGTTTTTATTAGTTTTCGTATTATTCATTAGGGTTCTTACGTATTAGCTATTCTAGAGAGGGTTTGGGCATTGGAGTATTACAATGGCTTTTCTCTTATTCTAGATTATTAAATAAAGTGTAGTTTTAATCTTCTGGAGATTATTGGTGCATTAGAACAAGCGTGGAACAAATTCTGCAACTGAGTTTAACAGATTTGTTATCATTTCTCTTACATCTCTTATTTGCATTATTTTAATTTTATGTATTGCTTCAATCCCATAATGGCTTTTGGTTCAGAAATGAACTAAACTCCATTATGGGATTCTAATGGATTTTGATATGTAGTCTAACTTATATATCTGATTGTTTGGTTGTATGCTTATTATTGGATTACTTATTATGATTGGGCGCAATGAATGAATGTTTGATCGCCATTCACCTTGTATGCTTATATGGAATTGAAAAATGAAATATGAGTATGGATAAAATCATAATAGTATATGTTTATGAGGCTGAGTTGTTTAGCTTTGTAATTCGTGAACCGGATAGAAATATACCATTTCACCATGTGTAGTATTGAAAGAGTCTGCATTTTAATTCATTATTGCTACAATTTCACATAGACATATAGTGATTTTGGTAATAGTGACACTCACATAATTTCTAACATATGTGGATGTTATGTGAATAGGTCATAAGTCATTGAAAAATGATTATGTCCACTTTTATGCTCTTGACTAGTATTCCATGATAAGTATATATACATAACAGGATGATTAAAAGTTAGATGAAGTATTAAATGAAGTTAGAATCCCATTCTTTCCAAATTTGATTACATTATTTTAGTATTATAGTTTTATTCATTAATTGAATTTAGAATTAATTACAATTGTGAGTTATTCGTTTAAGTATATAAAAATAGTGAAATAGTTGATGTATGATAATTAAGATTTAAAACCTTTCTCCGTGGATCGATACTTTTTTTACTCTGTACTACTTGTTGATCCATGTATGCTTGCATGAGTTAGAGTCCTTTTTGTTAGACTAAAAAGGAGGCAACAAGTTTTTGGCGCGGTTCCCGGGGAAATGCGTTTATTTTTAATATTATTATCATCAATTTTAAGCTACATTTGTATGACTTAGACAAGTCTTTTCTTATTCTTATTCTTATTTCTATTTTATTTTTGTTTGAATTTCAGGAACTTGTGCATAGTATATGCGCACTCGATCATCTATTACGAGTTGACACCGCGGGGCTGACATCAACGCAGAGGTTGGAAATCGAGAGCATGTAGAAATATACAAGCAGAGTTAAAGACCACAACATCCAACATGGCAGCAGAAGAGCCAAGAGAGGAACATATGGCCTTGAAAGATTATTCAATGCCAAATATCAATGGATTACAGTCGAGTATAGTCAGACCAGCTATAGTAGCCAATACTTTTGAAATAAAGCCGAGTACTATTCAAATGGTGCGAAATTTGATGATTTGATTTTTAAGTCTTGCTTCTGGATGACCGAATGAACATCTGTTGAGTTTTATATAGATTTATGTGACACCTTCAGGTATAATGGGATGACAGAGGATGCAATCAGACTTAGACTATTTCCATTTTTGTTACGGGAGAAGGCAAGAAGTTGGCTTCATTCTTTACCGTCAGGATCTATTACAACATGGGAGGACCTAACACAAATGTTTTTAGCCAAAATTTTCCCAATGGCTAAAACCGCTAAAATGAGGACATCAATCTCCCAGTTCGAGCAGCAACAAGGTGAATCTCTATATGAAGCTTGGGAAAGATACAAGGAGATGCTAAGGAAGTGTCCACACCATGGTATACCAGATTGGATGGTGATAAATACATTCTATAATGGATTGGGATGGCAGTCAAGGCCAATTGTAGATGCTGCTATAAGAGGAGCTTTATGGGCAAAGAGCTATGAAGAGGCCTACAACCTTATTGAGACTATGTCAGCTAATGACTTTCAAAATCCTACAGCCAGAATGCCACATCCCAAAGTTGCAGGAGTATTGGAGGTAGATGCTATCACACAATTGTCAGCTCAGATGGCATCTATGGCTAAGAAGATTGATTCGTTGGCGGATAGTAAGGTGAAAACAGTTGCTTTCGTATGTGAGATATATGCATGGTCACATTCAACCGACCAATGTGCTATCAGTTCAGAGTTTGTACAGTATGTGAGCAACTACTAGAAGAATCAGAGTCAGTTTCAGAATACATACAACTCCAACAATCGCAACCATCCAAATTTTAGTTGGTCCAACAATCAAAATAATCAACAAAGTCAGTTTCAACCGCAACAACAATTTCAGGCACAACCATCTTAGCAATAGTTTGCACCAAGACCACCCTATCCACCTGGATTTTCTCAGCAACAACAACATCATCCACCACTTGCAACTTTGCAAGCGAAGAAGTCAGAGATGGAGGAGATGATGGTGAAGTATATGGAAAATACTAAAGTGATGATTAAAAGCCAAGCAGTGGCCAGTAAAAACTTGGAAACTCAAATGGGTCAGATGGCTAGCATGCTTAACAACAGACCTCAGGGTTCATTGCCAAGTACCACAGAGGCTAATCCAAGAAGGGAAGGGAAGGAATAATTTCAAGCAATTACACTTAGGTTTGGGAAGCAAATTGCAGAAAATCAGCATGGCGCGCCTGCGCCACTTTTGCAAGGGGAAACCGCGTGGTCATAAATTTTTTTTAAGGATTGTTTGAATAATGAAGGTTCAGAACAGTTGCAAGAGAAGAAGAATAAAGAAGATTCTTTTGAGAGGCCCGTGAATAAGATACCAGTTGTTAACCCTCCTGTACCTTATCCACAGAGATTATATAAGCAGATGGAAGATAAGTAGTTCAGTAAGTTTCTGGAGGTATTTAAAAAGCTACAGATCAACATACCCTTCGCTGAGACATTGGAACAGATGCCTAGTTATGCAAAGTTTATGAAGGGAATCTTGACAAGAAAGAGAAGGATAGAAGACTTTGAGACAGTAGCCTTAACCGAAGAATGTAGTGCAGTGCTTCAACGCAAATTACCTCCAAAGCTGAAGGATCCGGGCAGCTTCACAATACCTTGTTTAATTGGAAAGATGAGCTTCAGCAAATGCTTGTGCGATATTGGGGCAAGTATCAATTTGATCAGTTGTCGAAGATTGATCGGTTGGGATTCGGCTCTAAGGTAAACCACGTATTTCTTTGACTAGGCTAATGACAGTCTATCACTTATCCACGAGGTATTGTGCAAGATGTCTTTGGTGAAAGTGGATAAATTCATCTTCATTTGATTTCATCATATTAGACTATAAAGAGGACCGAAGTATTACGATCATTC